>MBFL02000470.1:0-23689 GCA_001696595.2 Aspergillus hancockii | reverse complement strand
GTCTCGTAGCCGTGCTATAGCTGCTTGAGAGTCCAATAGAACTCTGATAGAGCCTGAAGCTCGATATAATCACGGGAGAGGACACATATGACCGCGAAACTGGAAGCCTCCTTGCCCGGAGGCATCTGTGGAAGTCTTTCAAGGCGTTCTTCCCTCTTTCAGTCCACAAATTGGATACTCGGGAGGATTTGTCTATAGGTCTTCTGCATGACAACTCTGCTCTTCCACAATACGAGGATGAGGGCACCATGCCCCCGAGTTACGAAATCCTATCATGATACCCACTTCGTTGGCCTTCATATGATCCTGAACTTTATCTAGGCACCTTCAGCCTGTTTCAGCGAAAAGCAAGTCTAGAGTTTGCATGTAGCAGCGTAGCTTTTCTGTGTGTTCGAGACGTCATTGGTGTAGCTTTCCAACAGCCCAGGTCTGAATGGACCAGAAATAGCGCACCATAGAATGTCGCCTCGGACTATGAGCTCTCGGCTTTCCTGAAACTTTGCATTAATCTGAGATATCATACGGATACCTAGCGTTCTATGTTTTACTTATATTCACGAATCAGAAGGTCGCCCAGTGTGTGTATATCGCAAGCTATCATGGGTAATAATATCGGGATTCTTTCGCTCATACTTGCTCTTCACGCTTGAGTATCTGTTGCTAGTATGCTAGTAGGGCGAGCTTTAGCCACCGATTGTAAAGGAGAGAAAAGCCCAAGCACCCAGGGGCTATTTAGCAAAACACTCAAGGAAATACTGAAGTGTCCGAGCAATTAATTCAGACGGTCACTTGTGTCCAGCATAACCTACAACATATCTGTCTCCTTCCAGCGGTGTATACATGTTACTGTCTCCAGCAACCTATGCAAAGCGAGCGAGCCTCCCAAGGAGTCAGATGTTTTGGCGCACTGAATGCTAGAACTGGATTTCTGTCATAGTGTAATGGTCCTTGAAACGCCATAGTGGTTGATGGAATATCTGCCGCATCCTCCTGTATACCCAACATAGCGTCGCGTTCAGATGATGTCAATGTTCTGGATACGAAGCGAAGTAGGAAGTAGGGTACTGCCAAGACAGAGTCCCAGCCATTCCGGAAGGGTATCAATCTCGTATAGGCACAGCCCCAGGACGCTAATATACATTGGCACATAAGAGGTTGACCATTCATTGGACAGAGGATGTCGTTAGGGTTGGCCTTTTTCCGTGACCCAAAAATAGTTCAACTGATATTATCTTCGTATTTTGTGCAGCATTAGAGCAGCGATTGGCAAAAACCCGAGTGATTGACCGTAAAAGTTCTTAAATTAGCTGTAACGGGGAAAATCTTCATCGCTTATGGTATGGTGAAATGAGTGTCAAGAATCTCGGTGACAGGAAGTCTCGTATTGGGAGGCTGAAGTATGGACTGATGCAGAGATGAGGTCGATTGCTTGTAGGTATCGCTTCAAGACCTACCAACCAGAAAGGAAGATAAATAGCGAGGTCGATGTCCAGAAGAAACACAACTACAACCAGTCAGCCCAGAACTATTACTACAGCAATACATTCATCAATATGAAGGCCTCCCTTATTTGCCACTTACTCTCTGTCGCGGGTCTCACAATAACATCCAATTTTGCATACGGCCTGCCCCTATCAGAGAGAGACCTTAGACTCTTTGAGGAGCGTTTCATCAACTCGTTAAAATACTCCCTTGGCAATGACACCATCAAGTTGGTCGGCTACAAGACGATCAAGGTCCCCGCCGATGAGCTGGACGACTTGAACGACCACTACAACAACCACCCCGAGGAATGGAAGAACATGCCAAATTACTTCTATGATCAAGGTTCCGGTGTCTTGCGCGCTTACTTCCCCGTGGAAGGCGCTCTGGTTGAGCACGACGGCCAACATCAGGAGGCGAACTCCCTGGGCGAGTTGGGAATCACGAAAATCAATGGTGATCACTCCGTACTGGGTCGAAGACAGACCGAATCCATCACCGGAGTCGAGGGCAATATCATCAAAGAGGGTATCATCTACCTCGAGAATGCTCCGAAGCCGCAGGCTCAGTACGGCAAGGTACTGGTATACGACTTTGGCGAAAAGATTGTCTTGGGGCACGATCATGGCGGCCACTCCAAGCGAGAGGGAAAGAAGTCTTGCATGAACAACCATGGTGGCCCTAACTGCAGTAACAAGTTCAACATCCATAATAGCAAGTGCAAGAAGCGGAACGATATCTGCATGGACTACAATGGGTGGTTCTCAAACTGTAAGAAGAATGGGCCAACTTGGAGAAACTTCCCGGGGAGTGATTGTGATAAGGCCCTTGGTCGCGGCCACTGCTGGAATGAAGTTATGTGAGATGCTGCGGAGGAACCTTGACAGAGATGATGTCTTTCAAGTCAGATGCATTGATCGCTAGAGGAATTGGGCATCATCTTTTCGATTCTTCCACTGTTGTTGGTTCATTCTTTTGTATTTCATTTTCAAGTTAGAACTATACGAATGGTGTCTCTCTTGAGAAAAGTCATCATGATGTATGAAAACGGTATTGTGCTGCATTTAACGTAGATCGTCCTCCGTATCACTCGTGCTACTTTGGAACTACGACAATAAGTAACAGTGATGTTAATGAGTGTCCATTTCCTTGGATTCCTTGAGATTGCGAGCGGACTATTCCAAAACCCATCCAGACCAAGATGAAGCACGAACTGAAAGGTGTATATTCTCCCACCAGGTTTACGGAGGAGTATACAGAGTCGATTTATGTAGAACTAGATCCAAGCTCTACCTCATATGAGGAGAGATCGACATAAACAATCCTTTGCTAGTATGCCAAAGAGAGAGATATGCTACAAACTCCAAGAATCACACCTTTTCTATTAATCGACATCACTAAGAGACCAAATAACCACTTCTTGGGTGCCGGGGCTCGACCTGTTTACAAGCAAGTCGCTGAACGATCCACGGTATTGAATATACATCGCCCTTCTTTGCACTACTGAAGTTAGTAGATAGAGAAAGATATAGGTTATAAAGCTCACTACCTTGGAGCCAGAGTAACATGGGCCTTCCCATGTTCGAAATTGGTGAGTTGCTATGAATAGCTCTACTACCCTATTTTGGGGCTACCTTACGCTGCTTCGAAATGCCGCCCGCAGGTGGGCGGTCCTGTCTGTCGCTACTTGGTTCTGGAGCTGAGTTGCCATTGCTACCCTGGTTTGAAGCCGGACTCGCAGTGTCCACTTGGCTAACCATGTTAGCATTTCTATCCTGGTTCAAGTTCGGGTGTGATTGAGCAATGGTTATCGTGGCCAGTTTAAAAGGCGCCGGGTAAGCAATGCCTGGTTTCTGCGCTGCGAATATGCTACCCTGATACAGGCTCAGGTCTGTATTGATATCCTGAGGATGGGTGGCTAGAGTGCCTGTGTTGGAAAGTTGGTTGCTTGTGCTACCAACGTCCATTTAGCCAGCGAATACAAGGGCGTTCAGGAAGAGGGAGATCGAGAATAGAAAGTACAGTCCGTAAGTTGATTCATTCCGAAAGAACTTTATCTTGGTGGGGAGTGTGAGATACTCTTCCCTTGTTCATTCAGCAGGTTTTGACACCGGGAAAGCGCAATAGTCTAAGGAACCTGAGCTGACAAAGTATTTATCAGAAAGGCCGACAGGAAGAATTTATGGGCTAGAACTAGCTATGATGGTAATAAGAGCGTGTTGACGCCCCTACTATAATTGGCGCCTAGACATGACTAAGAGGAAGGGCTCGAGTGTAGTCGCCGAATTCCCAGAGCTTATGGAAATGTAAGCGTTACATTGACCACAGTGTCTTGTATTCCTCTGCTAGCTACAACGAGCCGATCCATCAGCGGTTTATGCACTCTTCTGACTGTGTCCGAATTAGTATAGCTAAGTTTGGTGGCTGGTGTTTGCCCGCTCTGATACAAAGGACAGGGCGCGCAGCCTCACCGGTACTTTGTTCTATTGCCGTGCCTGTATCTTCGCGAACCTGTAAGTGTACTGCCGGCCATTCGACTTTTAGAGTGACACTCTGGTGTGATAGATTGCCGTTCCTTTGCAATTTGGGGTTCTTTAAGGACTGCGCCACGCGGTTTCACCCAAAGTTCGAGGGTATACTATTCGGGATACGTGCAGTGTAAATGATAGAAACCTTGAATCTCACTACGCGGGGCGAGTATTGGTTTCTTAAAACCAAGAGAAAGAGTTGGAATCAGCTGAAACGAACGTTGATTTTGAACCGACTGTTGGTGAGCAATAACGTGGCGTAGAAGAGATGTATCGATGCAATGAGGCCTAAGTTCCATGGTTTTCGGTCGTGATATAATGGTCTGTTATACCAGTACAACTTAGTTAATACTGTACTTATTGCAAGACGCAAAAGCTGCCCGGGGACCACAAATGGAATATCGCTACTATAGTAGAATCCTTATTATACCGGCTGCATGGTATCTCCTTGCCGCAAGGGAGGGCCATCATGGACTCACAACGGTAGCACACTCAATAGCGGGATCACAAAACTGGTTGAGCAAACGAACTGCCTCTTTTTCTGAGAGAAAAGGTCATTACAATAGCAAATGTGGATCTCACAGTTGGAGGGAAAGACGATCATGGCAGCGACCACGTTGTACTGTATCAGATATAATTGATCTGCTGCCCTGAATCTTGAGTAGAATTGGGGTCAAGAAGCATGAAGGTGCGTCCTACCAACAGGACCACAACCATAGCGACGATTTGGAAAGATAATCTTTCCATTTCGATAGTAATTATTTCCCCTTTCGCTACCCCCTGAGCCTGTAGGAATCTCGCTAAGGTTTTGTGCATGGTACAGTTCGGCCAAGAGAGCGGAGTGGATCAACCGAGGACTTGATTGATTATATATTACGGACTCAAGAACTGCGACTTTTATGATTAAAAAACGAGCTTAGAGACTAGTCCCAGTATATCTTTCTATTTATGCATAACCATTAATAAAAATGCATCGGTGATAAACATAGATCGTCAGACATTCGTCTTAGGAGCCAATTGCAAGTTTAGTCCTAGAACAACTAACGTAGAGCATCAAGTCCTAGACTATTTAGTCGCTGCCAAGTTTCTCACAAGCAGCATTCTGTTGCTCAGCAATCACATCTGCAGGAATACGGTCCGGCGTCGTGTTCACAAGCATAATCATAGGGATTAAAGAAGCTCCAAGTAGGGCGAACGTCACGCAGCTAGGAGGCCAGTCAGTCAAACACCCTGAGAAGACAATATAAAAGTGGACTAGAAGAATGTACAATCCAATGAGAGGGTCACTCGTCGTTTGAGTGTTCATGCCGTATGCAACAGCTTGACCGATAGCTTCGATGCACCTGAATGCAGCACCGTTGCGGACGTTTTCTACCAAGGCCATTAGCATCCACCCAGCCCCTGCTCATCCCCAACCGAGGTCACTGAAGTACTCACCCTGCGCATCTGTCGCAAAAGATGACAAAAGCCAATACATGTACGACTGCGACAATGGACCCGTAGTCTGGACAAAGAAATACGGCAGAAACGACGAAGCGTACAGCCGATCGTCCCAGTCGATGTGCCCAGGATTATGGCGGTTGAACTTAGCCTGCATTATGATGGACCAGATGTACACACCGACGTTGAGGAGGACGACGGTGTAGAGACCAATTTGGGCGCGGCGGCGCTGGCTGAGAGTCTTCATGTCGAGGATATAACCGAGGCCAAAGCATCCGATACTGGCAAGAATGAGGTTAGTGGATGCCGATGCAATTGATAATAGATCAATCATTTGTTGACCTACATGCAGAACAACGGTGAGACTAGAGACGAGAGGGCGCGGGTGCGGACAGAAAAGTAGGTTCCTAAGTAGGTTGTCCAAGTGCCACTGTCATATCGGTTAGTTTTCTATCGTCCCCTTATCTATCGGTATGCGGCCTATGGTGTGCCCTACGTGTAAAAGAATGACCACAGTGCCCAAATCGAGGAAAGTACAATGAGCTTTGAAGTCATGGTCTTGGCAATGCGCTTCAGTTCCAGCTTGGTAGAAAGGGTCTCGGAAGTGACGATTTGGGTGCCATCGGATCGGACAACGCGTTCGAAAGGAGTAATCAGTAACGCGAAGGGTAGACTACAGAATAGAATTAGCATGACTGGTTTCTTAGCTCTCCAGAACGATGATAGTATGGATATACTCACGCGATGCACTCAATGATCACGAAAGCAATAAAAGTCTCGGGTGTGACTCCGCCGTCGGCTCCTTTCTCGTGATTCTTTGATAGGCTTCACAAGGAGACTTTTAGTCAAACCTTACCGATAATACATGTGTTCTGTGTATACTTCTGAAAGACTTACTTGATTGCACCTCCAACTAGCTGCCCGAGATTCCGCGACACAATCCACAGAGCCAAGTACTTTCCACGAGAGCCGGAAGGTGCAAGGGTCATAATGGCTCCGGCCTCTGCGACATACCAGCAAGCGGTCCCGACGCCGCTGATAGCACCGCTGAGAATGAGATACTAGAGGAACAGGGTTTTGTCAGGCATTGCGTACTTCCAAGAAACAGGCCAAGCTGTCTTATGCGGGCCAATGCGCATGTTGGGTAAGCCCTACTACTCACCCATTGGTTTCCAAACTTGCTGTTGCAGTAGTACGCAGACCCCTGGATCGGGAAAGACATTGAGCCGATGACCAAAGCCCACTTGACGCCGAGCTTGTTCACTATGGGACCGCCTAAGAAGCAAACTGGTCGTTACATGCACCCGTTAGCGCGTTGAAATGTCACTGTTGTAAGCTGCCGAGATACGCACCGACAGCAAGCATGGCATATCTGATCGCAGTAGAAATGTTTGACACCTGAGGAGTCGCTAGACCACCGCCACCGAGGCCTGGAAATGATTAATTTCACATTCAAATTACTGCAACCCTGTCGGCACATGGTGTTTGGTATAGCACACTCACCGGTAATTGCGTCCGACATGGCTGGCCCGCAGAAAGCCTGGACGCTCAGAAGGATCATCTGGGTCAAACTGTGCCGCCATACCTGCTTCCATAGCGGGACGTTTCCCCCGCACTGCTCCAAGCTGGCACTTGAAGCGCAATCGGCTCCACGGGCTGGCAAGGCAGAAGGAGCATCATCGTGTGAAGTGGGAACAGCAGTCTTGGTGTCGGCCATGCTGGAAAAGTTCGATGGTCCCCACGCGTACGGGCGTCTTGGGTGATTCAGAAATATGAGAAAGACAGCAGAAGGACTTTTGCATGCGGGGTGATTTATATACCTGGCATTAGTCCCAGAAGATATTTGCCTCATGCCTACACGCAAAGCTCACCTCGGGAGTCTCTCGCAGCCAGATGGCGGGTGGGTCTGTTCCCCATGGGGTTGCCCTAAGATGATGGAAGGTCCACGCGAGATAAGTGCTCCAGGTCCCTCTACTCTGTCGTCTTCCAGAATCCGTTCGTAAACTATGAAATAATCATACTACATCACACTACTCGCAATTAGTTAAGTTACTCACCCGCTACTGGTAGCGTTATCAACCAACATATGTTCTGTATCTCGGAATGCTGCCGAGTCCTCGTGGAATGCTCAGCTTATCTCTCTTATCTCCGGATGCTTTCACAGCCAGATAGAGAGAGTGGGTCTATTCCCCACGTTTTCCCTCCAAGCTCGATGCCAATGCCAGGTGGCTTCCTCTGAAATAGCAGTGGAAGGTCCACGCGGAAAGGAGGAAAAAAAAAAAAAAAAAGATAAAGGTTAAGTCCCGTGGCACACCCCGCTTCGCAACTTCCAGTGATATATGGTGGCTAACTACTAACAGAAAGGGTTGAAGTTACTCACCATTATCTGGCCTCTCGATAGATATGGATCTCTGCTTCTTGGAAATGGAAACGAAATCTCTATCACACAACCATCTCAAGGATACCGTCCCCAACCATGGACACTGCACTCACGCTGCTGCATTACACCAAGATCGTGGCCCGCAAAACCCAACCCGACCCTGACCTAGCCTGCATATAAGCTAGGTATCGACTCGCTTGATTCTGTCAAGTGATGGTCATGGCATAAAATAAACAGAGCTCCCGGCCATCTGTGCGCGTGGCCAAACATAGTCAACATGGCAATGCGATGTCAATGTGGATGATTGGAACATCGTAACGCTACTATTACTGAGTTCGCCGCGATTACACACCAGGCTGAGACTGGCCCCTGCGATGTGCAGCCATGCTAATGGCCCAAGAGACCTGGATTACCACACCTCAATATAATTTGTTCTTATGTATACCGAAAATATCTATTATACTAATTATAATCACTACGAACTATAACTTTATTCTTAAGGTTCTAGATCAATTTTATTAAAGGAGTAAAAAGTATCACGAATAATTCAATAGTAATATTCGCTACGAGCAATCTTCGGATGCCCCTGATACGAGCCGTATACAGGTTTCTTGTATATAGCTATAACTAATTGATACATATCATAAATTTCTCGAAACACCCACTACTTCCCAAGAACGGTATGCTTAATATGATTCAACGCACTGCCCGCTCGCAGCCAGCGAATCTGGCCGGCATGGTAACTGTGGTTTAGCTGAGCCTCCCAAGCTGATCCCTGTCGAGGGGTGACTCGCATGGTAACTTGTCTGCTAGGCAAGAGTACACCATCTTCTACCCCAGTCAGCGTGATGCGGCCGCCATCTTGCATCTTGTCGTAATCTAGAGGGTCACCGAAAGTTAGAGGCAACATTCGTTGCCTCTTCAAATTCGTCTCATGAATTCTTGCAAAGGAGCGAGCAATAACGGCGACACCTCCAAGAAAACGAGGCTGCAATGCGGCATGCTCGCGGGAGCTTCCTTCGCCGTAGTTAAAGTCACCGACAATGAACCAGCGGATGCCGCGACCTTGTAGGTCACGAGCCACATTTGGAACTACCTGGATATCCGATGTCAAGAGATTCCGCGTACGGCCCAGCAGGTGTGGGTCATAGCCGGGAAGGAAAGCATTCGTAGCGGTAGTGAACATGTTGTTGATGTTCTCAAGGTGGCCCCGGTACTTGTACCACGGGCCAGCCGGAGAGATATGATCGGTAGTGCACTTGCCCTTCACTTTTATGAGGAGTTCCATGTCAGTAGCACAGCCAGGCTGCCACGCAGGGAATGGTGTCAAAAGTTGCAGGCGGTCAGACTGGGGATCAACGATCACGGACAGAGATGAACCGTCGCTCGGAGGTTCCTGGAAAGTATTAACGCCCACGGCAAAGCTGGCTGGAAGCTCTTGGTTGACCGGGGGTCTGAACTGGAACGACTCTCCCTCCACCGGTATTTCGTCGGTCAGTGGATTGAAGTCCAGTCGGCCAGCGTATGCAAAAGCCGTAACTATTTCAGGAGAAGTAACGAAAGAGTGCGTTGCTGGATTGCTGTCGTGATGGCCAACGAAATTACGGTTGAAGCTCGATAGGACCGAGTTTTTATCCTTGCCGCGCACATCCACGTCTTTATGATCCCACGATCCGACGTACGGTCCACAAGAGCTGCTCAGCACCACAGCACCGGCTTCCTGTAGCGCTGTGAGAATGCCGTCGGCTTCGGCGGTGGCGCGGTCGAATGCGAAGAATCGAAAGCCGGACTTGGAAACGTTGGACACACAGAAGGCAATACTACCCGTGTACAGATGGCGAACGCCATGTTGTCGGATCGTGGTGGTTTCAGCTGGAATGGAGACTGGGGCTGTGTAGAATTTGTTTTCAATAATTGTTGGCGCGTCTTCAAATATTCAGTAGGACACTATAAAACAGTAGCTCGTCAGCATCTGGCCGCATGCCTGTGGGACAGGTGTCAGGAGGAAAAGTGCCGTCAGGAGGTTTTCGGCGCCCCCAGCGGCACCGCCGGCGACGATCGACTGCCACGGAGACTTGTCTCTTGGTCATAGTATCATGAGCTTCTATCTTCCTGTCTCCATTGCTGAAGGAGTTATAACATTTCTTACCGCCATGGGTATTGCTGCTCCGATCCGGCAGAATCGAAACGATATCGGATGGACGTTTCAATACACGCGCGACCCTCCGGGCATTACGTCTTTGGTCACCCTCATTTTCTCCGTCGTGCTGTTGCCTGGCTGTCTTCTGAGCTGGAGAAGGTAGGCGCTACGTGAGTCTGGCTAAGTCGACCGGGAAGAACCCGAGCGGGTGAAGTCCGGAGCAGCCCGCGAGAGCGACTTGACCGACCCGTAATATATGAGGGCAACTCCGGACCCACCCCCAATAGGACAACTCATAATAACTGGTTGTAAATAAGCCCGATGGCGGATGATCCTGTCGGCATTTCGATTATTGGCCTTCAACCGGCTCCCTGTTTCGGACGGGGTACTGCTTTTGGTATCGCTGTTCTTCTACCATGACCGTGGCAAGTGAGAACCACGCTGTTCTAGAGCTGTTTCCCAATGGAAGTTGGGACGCTCATCACCATATCTTCGATCGTAAGTCGCACTCTCTGAGGTATGCATATGCAGAGCTCACTAACAGGAATTCAATGGTGCAGCTGCTCAGTTCGCCTATGCCGCCGACCGTCATCTCACGCCTCCCCCAGCGACCATTGAGCAATCCATCCGCTTAAAGAAAAGCCTCGGGATCATCAAATCAGTTTTGACACATGGGCTCTCGTACGGGGCCAATGTTGAATCACTCAAAAGCTTCGTCAACGTCCTCGGCCAATCCGCCACCAAGAGAATTGGGGTCATTGACCCTGATACAGTGATCCAGGAAGAGCTGCAAGAGATGCATAAGGCAGGCATTCGCAGCATTTGGTCAATGTTTACAAATATAGGGCCGTGGACAATGTTGAGTTACAGAAGATTGCGCTGCGGGAACATGCCCACGTACTTAGGAAACATTGTCCCGAGTGTACTATGGCATTCACTCAGAACCATCCAGAGTTCTGGAAGGAATTGAGACTGGTTATCGAGTAGGAGATCATCCCTGCTGGGATTCGCTTGATAACCGATCATTTTGCGCTACTGAAAGCACCAAGCATGCTGCCACCGGAGTGTGAAGGTGATGTAAGTCGGCAGGCGGGATTCAATGATATTGTGGACATGGTGCGAAGGGCCAGCTGTATGTGAAACTCAGTGCACCGTACCGTGTGAGCATTCAAGCTCCATCCTACGACGACCTCGAACTATTGGTGAGAGCTTATATGTACGCAAACCCGAAACAGATTCTTTGGGGAAGTGACTGGTAGGCTTACTACTGGAACTTGATTCTGACGCTAACATGATTCCAATGAAGGCCCCATACGCCACATATGAAGGTCCGAACATAGGGAGAAGCCATGAAAGAAACCCCCTATCCTGTAATTGACGATCTCGTTTGGTTGAAATGTCTGCGGTCATGGCTGTCGGAGGAGGAATGGCACGCCATGATGGTAGAGACGCCAACAGCACTGTACGATTGGTAGTTAGACTGCAGAAAAGCTCGTCACAACCTTTAATTTATTTATTTAAATTTTTTTGCCTTTCTTTCTTTCTTTCTTTTTTGCTCTAGTGCATGGATAATGCGCCCTGCATGAATAAAAAATTTCCAAAGGGAACATCCATGTATGTAACACTCAGTATAAGCCATGGGCTTACACATTGCTGATCTCCCAGTTACCCGAGAGGGCGGCCGAAGAACTAGTGGATATTACGGTAAAAATAAGGGCGTAAGGCTGGATATCCCCGACACTACCACACGGCGTAACTCGGGGTTGTTCCAAGACTAATGGTTGGCGATCATTGTATATCATACATAAATTTTATGCCCTTAGTTCCTTTTCGTTCTTCCTAGCGCTAGTTTCTTGATTGCCCTTGCCTATGGAATGGAGGGCTCTGAGGGTTGCGGAGAATGCCCCGGATAGCTCGAGTCTAGAAGGCTTTGACGAGTGTATCTATATATATCTATATAAGATGCATACGACTTGCTCCACTCTGGGACAATAGAAGAAGACGAGTGTTCCAATATGAGTCATTCCTTGAACCCCCTTCCGCTATTCCTCAATAACACCGTTGCCAAATGGGCATAAATTTCGCTCACAGCATTTGCGGCACTGCTTTCCAAGCCCCATGGGCGGCATCCGATGTGACAGACGAGGGTTTGAACACGACGTATGCCTGTATCTCTGGAACGATAGTAGAATAGAGGGCACTAATCTCACAAGGCTTTCCTATCTCAACACGACGGACTTCGTGGCGTATGATCCCAAATTTTTCAATATCATTGGCTCGAATGTAACCGTCGTGCATGTCCAAAAATTAGCGTATCAGTCCCACGAAGCACCTTGCTACATAAAAGACACTCGGTAGCTCTTCTTCGTGGAATAGGGTCCGCCGGGAGGCGACGATGGGGTCCACATGTGGCAGTACCTCTTGGATATGGATACGAACACTTTTGCGCAGAATCACCACCGATCCTCCGACGTACAATGCACATCGATGTGTATACTACAATCATTCAATTTACGTGGTCACAGATGGGTATAGCAATCGCCAGACGGGGGAGCTCGCGATGATCAATCCACAAAGCCTTGGGAAAAATCCTTGCTGAACAATTACCTTACGCAGGCATTCGCAGGGTTCCATGATTTGGAGATGGACCCAGACGGGAATTTCTGGTTGACGGGCTCCAAGTCTGGCAGGGTCAGTCCTTTAGAATGTGCCGTACCCTAGGCATAGCAGTCGTTGATTCGCGTATTAGGGCCGAGAGATCGTCGATTTTGCGCCTCCAACCAATCCTTCCGTTTACTTTGTCAAGAGGTCCACTCTTCGCACCAAAGTTCTCCACAGCACGGCCGGAAAAGCGAACGGGGTCGCCATTTCTCCTGACCGAAGTACACTCTACGTGCCAGACACAGGGGTCTCCGAATATTTCCCCGTCGCGCTCGGTACTCTCCAATCAGCGGCTCCTTCACAGTCCCATTTCATATTTCTATGACGGGATTCGTGTCTCGCGACATGGCTGAATCTTTTGTGGGGCGGGCGATGGGGTCGACGTGATTGACCCACAGACAGGTTTCACACTGGGGACGATCAGTGTCGGCGGAGGGGACAATGTCGCTATCAGCCTGACCTTCGGAGATCATGAGCTGTGGATTGTCGGGAGGGGAGGAGTCTGCCATGTTCAAGGGATCCAGGAGCAACTCGCGCGAGACTGGTAGGCGTCGCCTCCTTGCATGTCCCCTATCTTGGGGTCTTCGTCGGCATTTCTTAGAAGGCAGGTAGTATCGAAACTGTGGATGAACGGTTGACGATCAGTATATCATATCCGGAGGGTTCTTGCGCACGAGGCTCGATATAAAATGACACGTAGTAATGTGTTAGACTTACAGAGTGAGCCCCCTGGAGAAGGACCAATCCGTGAGAAAGGTAGTAGGCGGTCTGGGAGCGATGCGCCTAACCTGTAAAAAGAGAATTCCGTCGGTCCGGAGACATTCTTCCGGGGTTAGTGGGTTTGCATCTCTTGGGTTCCTCCGGAATCCGGTTATACTGGTGACGGTGCTTACCTCTATCCATGATCTGACCAACAGGACCATAGACTGCTCATGGACGTGGATGAGCCCGGTAAATGCAATCATTTGCCGGATGCCTAAGAGCATCGCGGGGATTTTCGGTTCAAGTTGTAACACGTTTATTGGACAGTCAGGACCAGGGAACTCTCCTGGGTGATATGCGGCAAATCCTCAAGTGTGCACGACAACGGGGGAGCGTGGTATTTCCAGACATGCCACAGCGACGGCCAAAGGAGGGGGGTATCATGTCCGACGGGGATATCGGGTGCCCGGAGAATCATTGAAGATGGGCCCACGGGATCGACACGGCCATGGAGCCGCCCCGGGGAGGTTAGACATCTGATATGTCAAACCGACGCCAGTTCGGCGTTAAGAGCCCCTGCGTTCCGCCGTTCGGAGGTAATTATCGTTCTGTCAAAACACCGACCGGGGCATGCGTCTTCTATTTATACTTGACCGGTCACGGCCATGGAATTCCAGCGATCCGCCTTCTCAGACACGCATATTTCAAAAGGCGAGATCATGGCACAACTGAAAGTTCTGATCTGTGGTGCCGGCATTGCGGGCAACGCTCTCGCCTTCTGGCTTTCAAAGATGGGTCACAATGTGACCGTAATCGAGCGATTCCCAACTTTGCGTGCCACCGGATTGCAGGTGGACCTCCGGGAACCTGGGGTCACGGTCATACGGCGAATGGGCCTTGAGCAAGAGTTCCGAGCGAAGTCCGTCCCAGAACAAGGCTTGGAATTCGTGGATCACTCCGGCCAACGGAAGGCGTACTTCGCAGCCAATCGATCTGGCGTAGGGATGCAAGGCTTTACCACCGACTATGAGATCATGCGAGGCGATCTCTGCCGACTGTTATATGACGCTGTCAGGGATCGAGTGACGTATAAGTTTGGAACCACTGTCAAGAGCATCAGCGAACAGGAGCGTCAGGTGGAAGTATTGTTTTCAGATGGCCAGCGAGATCAGTTTGATTTATTAGTCGGCGCTGACGGCCAAGGCTCCCGCACGCGCAAAATGATCGTCGGATCCGAGGTCGATCCCTTTCATCCCTTGGGAGTTCATATCGGATATTACACCATTCCGCGGCCGATTGCGGAGGGGGAGGAATATAACGCCGCGATATATGTGGCTCCCGGGAGACGATTTGTCTTCACGCGCAGGCACAGTCCACACACGATCCAGGTTTACCTCGCCTGCAAAACCAACTCCGGTCGATTGGATAATGCGCGCGGTGAGGTCCGCGAAGAAAAGGAATCCCTAGCGGACATCTTCCGCGGGGCGGGATGGCAGACAGACCGGCTCCTCGAGGGGCTTGAAACCGCCGACGATTTCTACTGTGAGCGATTGGGCGTGGTCAAGCTGGACTGTTGGTACTCTGGGCGGACCGTGCTGGTCGGAGATGCGGCGTATTGTCCATCCGCCACCACCGGCATGGGGACAACCTCCAGTCTAGTCGGGGCGTATATCCTTGCGGGGGAGATCGGACGGCATTGTACCGGCCCGGAGGAGAATGTTTCTCTCGCGCTGAAAGCGTACGACCAGAGGTTCCGACCGTTCATGAACCGGGTCCAGAAGGGTCTGACGGAAGGCTCAACCTTTTGGGATTACACCCCATCGTCGTCGTGGGGGATTGCTATCCTGCATGTCCTGTTGGCACTGACCGCTCTCTTGCGATTGGATATTCTAAGCAAGTTCGTCCTGCGCGAGAATCCAAGCGGGTGGAAGCTCCCAGAATACAAGATGTGGCAGGGCTAGTAGCGCAGAATGGGTATAACACCATGCAGATCCATAGGGGCTTTATGAAACTCTCTCCTCCATACTGTTATGTTCTTCACCCCCTGAGGCCGTAGATTAGCTAGCATACAAGATATGCCTCCTAAGCGGCGAGAATCGCCGAGAGATCACCGATCGTAGCAGGTTTTATGTCATTGCTATACACAGTAGCGCAGCAGGAGGTTCCCGGACGAGTAGCTGTTATTAACTAAAATTCCACCCTGACCGCGAAAGACAGAATACAACTGGGGGTGGGAGAGGTGGAGCGCTAGAGGATTATCAAGCCGATCTTTTCCCAAAGAGGGGCGCCACTGAGGCTCCATCCGCTTAGTAGGCAGTGATTAACATGGCGCGCATGAGGATCCTAATTGGAGACTGAGACGGTTTCCTGACGGGCAGTTCCACACTGGGTCGACCGTCTGTTGGTGCGCTCGTCTATAAAATCCTCCGCCCACAACGGCCCGGTCCACTCGCATAAAATCCACGACGCTTGACCACGACACAATGACAAAATCAACGGCCAACCGACAACGAGCGGGTGGGAAAAGATCTCGGACAGGGTGTCGAACATGCCGGTAATTAAAATTTGGACCATGCCCTGTCTCAGTGGAATTCCGATCACAACTAACGTCCCCACCTCTCCAGAGCTCGCCATATCAAATGCGACGAAACCGCGAGGGCATGCACAAACTGTACCTCGACGGGGCGGTCCTGTGATGGGTATGAGCTGTATCGCCTGCCGGCCAACCGCAACCGACAGAGAACAGTCACCGTGCCCCGTGCCCTCCCACCTAATAGCCGTCGGATGACGTCGGACGAGCTCCGGTGCTTCTCGTACTTCCAGCAGTATACCGCTCCCTATCTCGAATTTGTGGAGTCTATGCTGTGGCAGAGACTCGTATTGCAGATGAGCCAGGCAGAGCCGGCCGTCTTCCACGCGATTATTGCACTGAGTGCCATCCACCAGGCCTATGAGGCCAAGGGAATGACGCCGAATACAACCGTCCAGACGCACACAAGCCGGAATGTTCCATGGCAGCAGTTTGCGCTCGAACAGGCCAGTCAGTCATTTGCCCATCTTAGCAGACGCCATGCACCGAGGGATCCGCAACTACGGGAGACCACGCTACTGTGCTGCTTGCTTTTTGTCCTGTGCGACTTACTCCAGGGCCAGTATGAGCACGCGTTCCAGCATCTCCACAGTGGCGTGAGCATCCTCCAGCAACCGAGTGATGCTAGATTCCCCAGCCCGCCCGCTGTGCAGGAATCCCTCGTGCGTGCCTTTGAGCACTTAGATATTCAATGCGCCCACTTCCGGGTCCGTTCACCCTCTCTCCTCTGCGCGGATGAGGAATTACAGTCGCTAAAGCATTCCATTGTCTTCCGCTCAGTTCACGAGGCACATCAGGCTTTTGACCAGCTGCTTGCTCGATTATTCTGTCTTGCTAATTCCTCGAATTCAGGGGCAGATGGGCAGATCGCACCTGGGGATTACATGTTCCACCAGAAGCGGGTTCACCTCTGGTCGCAGACAGAGCAGGTCACTCGATCATTCAACGCCTTTAGACAACAATACTACACTGACTTGAGCCGTCAAGACCAGCAAGCGGCAGACCTGCTATATATCCATCTCTTCATGCTTCCTCGCACCCCAAAAGGCTATCTACTAAACGGACGTCGTGAACCATCAGTATCTACCTCAAGGTCCCTACTTTTCCTCACCGAGGCCTTCCTGCGCAAGTACCCCAAACGTCCAAGCTTTCTAGTGAACGCTGGCGTTATCCCTCCTCTGTTGAATGTGGCGCTTTACTCTCCGGATTATGGTCTGCGGTGGCGTGCCATCGAGGTGCTACGCTCCTGGTCACACCGGGAAGGACCCTGGGACTCCGTATCTGCTGCCCAAATGGCTGTTGATGCTATGAGTACTGGTAGTCTTGCTGAAGACCCAGGAGACATAGGGCCGGCTAATCATGTCTCTTATTTCCCCGCAGCCGATAAATAGCATTTAACGTGATGTTAGCTGCTTGGCACGGATTCCTTGTAAAAGTTTGACAAATCACTGTATCCTTGTGCGTTGGCATGTTGGCATGTTGGCATGTACGTATAAGTCGTGCCGTTTTCCGAGCTGATTGCTCTATCCACTATGCAGTGTATCTTTTAAACCTTCCATTGAACATATACTACAGTGTATCCCAGCTCTCCAAATAAACACTCACCAAATCCTTAACATGAAATCAAATTTCTCTCTATTACACTTTTAGCCGTCCTGTTCATAGGCCTTGCAGCTGCTGTTCCAACTGGTGACATGACAGATCCAGCGCTGCACAAACACGGCGCTAGAAATTCACCTCTGAACCATAATGAGAAGCTCAAGCTGACTTCTATCTTAAATCTCAACACCGACCCAACTCTAAATCAGAATAGCTCTGAACACAAACCCTACTCCGGACCAGGGTATGGCTGAGGTTCCAACCTCACAACATCAGCACAAGAAAGGACAGCTCCCGAAAATAGGACAGGTAGACATATGGAGGAAACTAAGGGGTAAGCTATCCTAAGAAGCAAAGACTGCCATTGTATAGCTACTAGCCTGAAGGGTTGCATCCCTATAGTGAATCCCAATTTAGCTCTGCCACAATGGCCTCCAGCATTTTGTACAGCAGAAGGTTACTCTCGAGCCCTCCCATGTCCAAAAAACAAGGTGACAGCTATGACACGTCCGTCTTTTTCTCCTAATACTAATTGTAGTAGTGCGAAACAGGGGGATGTACCATCGACCACGATGCTGAGAAAGTGACTTGCTGGTAAGAAAGACGGATGTTGGTTATATCTAAGAGAATTATACAAGTTGCATTTGTGGAATTGGGTGATAATGCAATTGATAATTTTAGGTATACGTGTTGATTATTCAATCGTCCTGAGGAACTCATCGCCTCTAACATGCTCATTGATAAATAAAGGAACAAAGTCCGAAGTTATGTGCCATCGGGGCTTTTGTATTCTGTCATGGATTATCCATTTTCGATCCCCCGAGCCTAGTTGTAGCCCAACAGTTGCGATGGATCCACCACCTTGGACTCATGTAAGTTCAAGAATACATTTATAAACCTAATATTTCGAATGGCTCGCCTAGGTACCGTCGTCCACATTGCGTTCTGCATCACACGGACGTCCAAGAGATCGCGAGTGATCCTCTCCACCCGAACGTCTGCGATGCGTCGTATATCCTGAAATACACTCGTATCGGTAGCGTTCATAGCTATACACCCTTGACACCGTATCTGGTTTTTATCATGGTCTAGGATATCGATATTCCTGATGGTGACATTACTCGTTTCCGGCCTGTTCGAATTACCATGTGTTCCCATGTTGATGGCATGAGCAATATCAGGGAGTAAGACACAATTTTGAGTCGTGACGTTCTTCGAGCCACCATACCAATCCCAGCGATGTGAATAGAGCGCAATGTTGTCACCTGAATTGCGCAAGAAACATTTCTCAATTGTGGCATTGGATGGACAAAAGAAATCGATTCCATCGCCATTGCCCTCAGAGAACTGTACCCACTGACCAGAACATTGCCACATTCGCCTGCAAAGAGATTGAACCCAATTGCTCGCGGAGACGTGACTTTTGCCACCCGAATATGGCTTGCTCGACCCATGTGAATAGTTCCACCATGCTCACGATGGACGTAGCCACCCTTTAGCCCGAGAATAAAGCCGTGCCCTTGCACGGCACTATGAGAAACATTGACGAAGTTCGATTGGAAAGTTACGAAGGTACCAGCAAAGTAGACAGTTTTCCCGGGTGGTACCCTAGGGTTGACCCCGTCCGTGACCCGGACGTAGGCGGATCCCTGGTTGATCCTTGGTCCCAAGTACCAAACATCATCAGTATCTTTTGTTGGTGCACGTGGGCCGATCTCGTTCACGAGTAAGTGCAGTGCTGTCCACTTGCTACCGTTCAATTCGATCATCACATCTCGGGCCCTGTTAAGACAGAATGTGATTGTGCTGCCTTCCAACCGGGTCTTGATCCCCAGTGAGACTGGCCTGATCACCGCCGAATCCACAGGCCCTGTGGGATGTAACACTCTGACCGTAACTGGGTCCGCAAGGTTGAAGGATGCGACTGCCACAGTGTGGCGATCGAATGTGTTGGACGTGGTGTTTACATTCACCACGTTGATGGCGTATGCTGAGACCTGAATCCATGATTCACTGGTGTGCTCTGTGGCGGATTGTATCTCGGTAATAAAATCAAAATTACGACCAGGAAAAAGGCTTGGAGGGCTGTCGTATGTTTGAACAGACGAAGCGCGAATATATGTTTCCTTGGAATCGGTTAGATGACCCACAACATGACAGGCGAACAACTAGCGAGTACTAGATATGTCTTCCTGCCAGGTGAAAGGTAAACCGGTTCAATCTTATCTCCGATCAACCGATGATCAAACGGGAAGTTCAAGCATGAGCCCGCACGGTGAGAATATCTGCCGATAAGTCAAGATCAGCGTCCGGGACTCGGAACATCTCCCGGAGGCCCTCCGCCGCATATCTTCTCCGCTAGATGAAGCCCCGCGGTAGATAGTCATGAACCTATTTTACCATTGGGCGAACTGTCGGGTGCGATCCTTCTGGTTGTTCATTCAATAGGTGGCATTCTCCCGGAGGAATGCCTGGTACTCTCTCCGGAGACCTTTAACCACTGAGTCTATTCTTTCTGGCCTAAATGCCGGACTTTCGCGTGATTTGGAAGAGGAAGACCGTGAAAGCGGCAGGATCATATAAAGATACCGTGGTAGTTACAATTACACCACGAGAACACATTCCGATTGTCGCCATAGCAGATCAATTCTAACTTCCCCTCTGCATTTCCACTATGGCTGGGAAGGAATCCGATACGGCCGCGACCGTCGACCATGAGGAGGGGCATGAATCCCACTTGAAGGAGAAGACAGATCCCTACATCACTGATCCAGGGATTGATATTGACCCGGTCACGGACAGGAGACTTTTCTGGAAAATCAGTCGGCGCATCTTGGCTATCCAGGTGATCACTTACTTCTTTCAATCACTAGATAAAGGCATCCTAAACTATGCTTCCATCATGGGAATCAAGACCGACGCACAACTTGTCGGACAGGAGGTGGGTTTCCCTCTCTTCTACCTTGCACCTCGGTTGCTAATATCCAACTATCAGTATTCATGGCTGGGAACGATCCTCTATATCGGCATCCTTGTGGGGGAATATCCACAGAACTTGCTACTCCAGAAGTTTCCCCTAGCCAAGACACTGGCCATCAATGTGTTTATCTGGGGAGCCGTCGTGACATGCTCGGCAGCATCGACCCGATTTGCATCACTGATGGCTGTCCGTTTCCTATTGGGATTCTTCGAAAGCTGTGTCCAGCCAGCGATGATGTTGCTGTTAGTGCCCAATGCCCCAGGATAGAAAGTTCAATTATTTACTATGAAGTACAACAATGTGGTACAAGAGGGAAGAACAGTCTCTCCTGAATTCGATATGGTACTGCATGAGCGGAGTCCAATTGATGGTGAGTTGTGGGCCCCTCTCACCACTTGGAATGGTGGACACATCTGACATGCGACAGATTGGAGGACTTCTAGCCTTTGGCGTGTCCCACTTTACAGGCGGGCCGATCAAGAACTGGCAACTTTTGTTCCTGGTTCTTGGTCTCACCACATGCGTCTGGTCCATTTGCATTGGGCTGTTCCTCCCCGACAGTCCCATGTCAGCCAAATGTTTCAGTGAAGATGATAAGACTAAGATGATCGAGCGAGTGCGGCACAACGAGACTGGCATCGAGAATAAGGAGTATAAAAAGTACCAGGCGATTGAGGGGATCAAGGATCCATTTATCTGGTGCTGTGTCCTGCTCATCACTGTTGCTAATCTGGTTATTGGGGGACTTGGGGTCTTTTCCAACCTTATCATCCAACAGTTTGGATTCTCGCTTCTCCAGACTCAGCTTCTAAACATTGCTCAAGGAGCTTGGACCATCTTGGTTATGGTTGGGTCGGCCTGGGCGTCGCAACGATTTCAGCAAACATGCTTCATCATGGTTGTACGTAAAAGTTCAAGCCTGACCTGCCACCCCTGGCCGCTAACATGAACTAGCTATGCGCAGTTCCGGCAATTGTCGGAACGATCGTCATTCTCGTTGTTCACCCATCTGCCTCTAACGCAGGGGGGATGCTAATCGCCTTTTATTGCACGCAGTGCTTTCTGGCCGAGGGCAACATGATCATCTCCCTGATCACGCGAAATATTGCTGGTCAAACGAAGAAAAGTTTTGCAATGACCATGGTCTTCATCGGATGGGCAGTTGGAAACCTGATTGCACCGCAGCTCTTTCAGAATTCAGACGCTCCTAGGTATATGCGAGGCTTCCTAGCACATATCGTAGTCTACGCCGCTTACGTGGGTCTTGTGTTCTTGACTCGGGTCATCCTCGTGGCTAGAAACCGCTCCAAGGAACGTCTGACAAGTGAAGTCTCTCATGAACTCGCATTTCAGGACCTCACCGACCTTGAGAATCCCAATTTCCGTTATGTGTACTAGCGTGACGAATTACGACGAGCTTAGCAGTGCATTACTACCACAAAACCACAGCATAAATATCAGACATAAGTCTAAGATACCTTGCTTTATCTTTTCCAGAGCTTATTAACGAAAGTTCATTGCTTTGTGCGACCTCTGAAGCAATAGTTACATGGACTATCTGTCAATACATGGTCCGTCTTCACTTATTTCAAGGGTCCATGGTTAACCTAGTTCACAATCTTAGAACTTGCGATATCATGAGTATGTTATTGTATGAACTCACTAGCTCAACATTATTTCCCAATGGATCCAACACAAAAGCTCCATAGTAGGTTTCATGATACTCTGGCCGCAGCCCGGGGGCTCCATTGCAAGTACCACCGGCCGCAAGAGCCGCTTTGTGAAATGCATCCACTGTTTCACGGTCTTTCTCAATATAACTCAGGATTAGCACACGCGCCATGTACGGAAAACTGCTCCGGCATGTTCTAGAATAATATGGGACGGCATACCAGGAGCAGTAAAGGCAAAATGCACCTGTTGCGGCGCAGCAACCTTCTTCTCGGAAATCCAGAAGTCAGGTACTTGATCCCCTAATCCAACCGCACCGGGAAACCTCATTAGTTCCCGGTATTTCAGCGGCGATAGCGCGTTTTTGTACCATTCGATCAGTGCTTCAAACTGGTCTGGTGGGGCGTAAATGCCCAGGTGGTCGAGTTTGCTACGAAGAGCTTCAGTCATTTTTACAGTCGTCTAAAAGTCGTGCTCTTCTTGTACGGCTGTTGATTCCGGGGCTGAACGATAAAGGTCAAGCCAGCTGAAGTGTGGAATGATCGAGCAGTAGGTCTCAAAAGACTACCTTGGTCTCTTGAGCATGGAGGGGGGGTAATGGGCTTTTTACGTTGGGAGTATCTTGGCGACTGCTCCATTCAGAGTTTGGATACGAGACAGGGCTGCCCATGATTTGGTGAAACACGATGTGCGAGTCATACGAGGAGAACTGTACAATTCCCGGCAGAAAGTCAGAGTAATCAGACCTAGTGCCCGCGCGCGAACAACACGTCAAACAACCTCATGTTTTCAACCACCTACGAACCATGCCTGAACGTCGAGCTCTAGGGCCCTTAAGCTCTAATATTAGGCGTAATACTGAGCTGAAGCTATTAGAGCGAGCCTTCATAAAGAAAACTCATTTTGGTGAAGCTAGCGGCTCTAAAATTACTGAGACTCTAGATAGACCTATTTCAAGCATCTATTCTTCTACCAACCGAGCCACTTTACAAGGTAAATGTAATTATCAGTCCCCACCACGAGTAGGCCGTCCAAGGCTCTATGCTGAGCGAGATAGACATTTATTTTATACAACAAGTATGACCCCTTTCAATCGTACACGCAGTTTCAAAATAAGCGTCCTATCTAGGCCTCGCCATAACCCGCGGGTTACCCGGAACCCGCAGATTTGAGGGTTCTGGGTTGTAGGTAGTCGCGGGTTACCCGCAAGGGTTATGAGGGTAACACGCGGGTTATTAAATATAATAAATACACATAAATCTATAACCTGCATAGTTTATGTATTTATAGATTGTATTTTTTAATATTTATTTTATAAATCTATTCTACTTAGAGAAAATAGAATTCTAAAAAGTTATTGTCGGAAATCTAGGTGATATATCTAGACTTCTAGAGACATGTGATCAGGGGAATTATACTGATCCTTTAGATAGAAGAGATGATCAGAAGATAGGGTAAAACCTGTTAGGGGTCACGCTTAGATTGCCTCAATCTAAGGATGCCGTACGTACACGAA
>MBFL02000047.1:117858-144001 GCA_001696595.2 Aspergillus hancockii | reverse complement strand
CCCCAAACCCCCAGATATTGATTGATCATTGCTTCTACTACTCGATCATATCCGAATCAGTGCTCCGGTTCCGCTCCGTTTGTACTTCCCGACGTATCACCTCTGCCCATTGCACCACGACTTGGACTCCCCCTTCTTTCATTACAACTGTCCCTGATAAGCTTCTCCACGACGGTTCGCACGTCCACTCACCACCCCTGGCCATTTCCAACTTAGTCCCGATCATTGGAGGGCTTGTGGTTGGTTGATCGTCAACCGGCCTCTCGGACGTACCTAGACACTAAACTCCTTCGTGTGGCTTTGGACAGCCTCCAGACCCAAGTGAACCCCAGATAACAAACTTCACGGGGATCCTGGTCTGTGTCCCAGGTGTTTTCCCTAGCTCATTGCGGAGCTCCTTGGCGGAGTTACCGACTGTCCCGGTTCCTTTACGTGACGGATTACCGTTTTGAGCCCTATCACGGCTGCTATTCGTGAGAGATTACTTCCTATCTCTCAGTCTCACCCTTCGATTATCTATCTCAGTTGGTCCCCTGTTGGCAGATTCCTCACTGAATGGCTGCTGTTATCACCTTGCAGTCGTCCTCGACGGCAGCTCCAGCGGCGTCTGCGGCTTCTTTTCAACCAACTTCTGACCAACTTCTACGATCCCGTGCCCAGAATCAATCACAGCAGCAAGCCACTTCCACTTCCACGCCCCATTCCCCGGCCACATCTATTGCTACCTTACCCCGGCTACCTGTACCGGGACGGGATGGGCAAAGTTGTGACGCCTGTCTGCGCAGAAAAAGCCGGTGCGCTATGAACGAAATGGTTAATAAATGCTACTCTTGCGATTTTCATCGTCAAGACTGCACATTTACTCTCTCCGTGGCCAGCCGTCCCAGTACAGCGGATGTTCAATCCAAAAAGCGGAAATTAGATGAGATTGCTTTGGATAATGTAGAATCGCCCAAGAGGTATGGATTTGACCCTGCCTTTAAGTGGGCATCTCAAGGCCGATTTCGGACGTCATATAGATAGATTTGGAGACACTAATCCTTCCCCGCTGGCAGACCTTCCACCAACCTCCCGGCTTCCAAATCTGACGTTTTTCGTTCGACGTTGATAAAAGTTCAAGCCCGAATCACCCCAGAGTATTGGCATCAACGCACTCAACACATCGGCTTAACAACCGATTTAGAACCCGCCCTCCTCGAGTTCCTTCCCTTAGACCAGAACCACGAAGCCATCATTGCATCGTCCCGCGTACGAAAATTTGGTGACGACGGCACCTTTATGCGAATGGTGAACACCTTAGCCCATGCGGACTCCCCGCAATCTACTTCATTAGATGCCATTGAGAGCCTAGTTGCCCCCTATGGCTCCACTCTGGTGGACAAGTTTTTCGAGCACATTCACCCAACGTTCCCCATTCTCATGGAGGATTCGTTTCGACAGTCTTATCGAGCTCGACAAGGCTTGTCTCCCCTCTTACTGTCTGCAGTCTACGTGCTAGCATTGAAATTTGTGGACGTGGGACCGGCTTCCCAGTCTGTACGTCGACCAGATGCTGGCCGACTCGAGAGCACGGCCCTCAAGCTACTCACGGACTCTCTGCCCTATGCATCCATCTCGACCATTCAGGCAGGAGTACTCCTCATGGAGAAATCAACGATTGCTACGCATGCATTGAATGCGCAATTAGTCACCGCTGGCTTCGAGCTAGGGCTTCATCAGGATTGTTCCGGCTGGAGGATGGAAACTTGGGAGAAAGGTCTCCGGAAACGTCTAGCGTGGGCACTATATATGCAGGACAAATGGTCAGCGCTGGTGCATGGCCGTCCGTCTCACATTGTGTCCTCTAACTGGACGGTTCAAGATCTGGTAGAGCAAGATTTCGCGGAGGCATTCCCATCCAGTGACAACCAGGAGGAAGACGACCCCGTGGGTCACGGTCCTCTCTATTTCTGTCACATGGTCGCCTTGACGACAATCCTCTCCGATATCTTGGATCGATTCTACACCCTGCGGACGATCGAGGAGTTCAAAGCTGCCGGGGGCAATCGGGTACGGATGATTTTGGAGCGCGCCAAGCCAGCACAGATTCGACTAAAGGAATGGTTCGGGCGCCTGCCCGCCGAGCTCAAGATGGAATCGGGCGGAGAGCTCTTCGAGGTGATCAACGAGGACAATGCTCGCAACGGTGCCTTGCATCTGTCCTACTTCGCCACTGAAATCACCCTACACCGTTGCATTGTACGGTCCCTCACCCCGGACACTACCGATGCCTATCTCTCACATATATGCCGTTCTGCCGCCAAAACACGGCTAATCTCCGCCATGGACTTTGTGAATCGGCTTCGTCCGCCGCATCTCAGGTCGTTTTGGCCGGCCGCATCGCGGACGAACTTTGCTCTGATCGGATCTTTCGGGGTGCTCCTGCGCATCACGGCCCCAACCAAAGAGGAGGCCGAGTTCTACCGTCTCCGGCTCTGCGAATACCGCTGGACGCTGAGCGTCAGCAAGAAGAACGCCGAGTTCATGGAGTTCGCTCTGGACAGCCTAGACACCGCCAACGCTGTTGATCAACACGTCCCTGAGAAGCCAGGAATAGACGAGCTGATGACCAGCACCTCCAAGCCGACCGTGAACCAACCCCGTCCGGGCGCAGCCGTGCAGTTAGAAAATGCCATTCTAGGCTTCGACCCAGGAAATGATAGCGGGCGCGGCGGAACGTCATCGGTGATATCCGGCCTAGCATCCCCGGCTACATCAATCAGCGAATTCAGTCAAGACGACACTGCAATTCCACCATTATAATCACCTTCTTACCTCTCTTAATCCCCACATAATACACTTTCCTCAACACAACCACCACCTCCCTACACCCACGAACGAACCTCTTTGTTGATGCATTGACGGCCTGTCCTGTTTTATTGTTAGATGTCGGCGCATTGCGAGGTGGGTTATCGATTGATACCTCTTGTTTTGGTTTTATTTTCTGGATGATCAACATTTGATTATGATCACAATTTCCCTGGATGGTTGAATGGCTCTTTCGGCATGCTTGTACATATGGGTTTAGGTTATGATTATGGATATAGACTGGACCGGCGATCGGATAGATAGTATGAATTATGAGCACATTAATAGGACAAACCCTGGACACTCCATATCCAAGTAAACCCATGGAGTAAATTGGTAAATGATCTCTTTTATCTTCTACCCGGGCCTCTCACAGACTATATCGGTTGGATATAGTCTGAAAAGGGTTTCGCAAGAGCACGTCATCCACTTAGGAATGAACGACATAACAAAGACAATGCACTCTTGCCTCTCTAATAATGCCGCAACAACAACAAAACTTGTGCGACTACAGCACCCTATTGCCAATCAATCATGAATCACCTCATCCACTGAATTATGCACTGTACACCTCATCCCAATTCCACCACTTCAGCTCATCCTAACGCAATACCGCCACGCAACACATCACGACCCCAAAAAGTACGAAAAATAGTTCCCACCATTCCCGAACGCAAAATCCTCCAATATCGTCGGATCGACCAAGGTAGCCAGTATCTTGGCCCGATATCAGGCTAGGAATCCTGATGAAACAGCGAGAAAAAGAAATCCCCGTCTAGAGTTTGTGGTACTAACGCTGACATGTCGGCCCGGTTATCGTTTGGGTCTAGGGCATGAGGTAACACGGGGACAGCGTGGCGCCTTTCTACACAGGCGCGGTTACGTCGAGGACTTCGCGGATCATTTCGGAGCAGCGGCGCGCGACGACGATGTTGGTCTTTGAGTCGAAGATTTCGAGTCTCTTTTCGTATACCACTCAAGGGGAGGCACAATTAAACTTGACCGTCGTCAGCTTGTATCAGCCTTCAATGCTTCACCAGCAGACCACTAGACAGAACTCCGCCTATCGGGAGGGGTGTAAAATATTTCCTGGTCGTCAAGCATGTTGATCCGCGTTCATTCCGCTTGCGTGGAGTCACAAAGTGTGTTGTAATGAAGTCCGCCCCGGGGGCACAACAAGTATTCTAATGAGCACGCATCCGTTCCGCCGGATTCTCTGGTAACAGCATATCTGCCACTCCTATTTCCAGCTCGAACAATGAGATAGTTTTTGACCTTCCTAGCTATACACGCCCGTATTATGAATATGTGGGGTAGCCTTCTACACTGGGTGGATTCTGGGGGTTTTCAGCCGAGGAACATTGGAGAAAACTGAAGGATAAGAGACCGGCAGTTTCATGCCTCTCCGTCACAGTTAGCTGACCAACTCTCAACGATATATACGCTCATATCAGGCAAAATGTCACAACAAACAACGTACGGGGGCTCCCATGCTTGGGGGACTCTCATTCATGCTGGCCTTAGCGCGAGGAGCCGTGCCAAACGGGCGGCCGCGACTACTCCAGATGGAATTGCTGCTAACCTTCCACCTAACCTTCCACCAATGCTAGACCTGGCAATCGTGAACATCACTGAAAATGTGATGGAAATCAACTCAATGTGTGGCAATCCTCGGCTGCGATACCGCATTCTAAAATTAACTGAGGCCGCTCATGACTATGTCCGAGAGGTTGGTCTGCAATTCGACGAATGGGAGCAAGCCTGGCAATTCTTAACCAATGTACGTTGATAAATGCTTGCCTCTGTCTACTCAATCCTAACCTAGATTTCTAGGTTGGCCAAATCTCGACTGGTATTCATCACAAGTTTGTTCTTCTTTCTGACATCCTAGGCATTTCTGCCTTGGTTGGTGCCGTCTCATACCCTGCTATTCCCGGCGCCACCGAGTCTTCCGTCCTCGGTCCCTTCCATGATGAAGTCCACTCGTTCCAATATGGGGAGTTCATTACCTCTGCAGGAACTCCCGGTTAGCCCACCATTGTACGAGGCTACGTCAGAGATACGGACGGCAACGCTATTTCTAAAGCTTTGATTGATGCGTGGGAGACCGGCGGCAGTGGCGTTTATGGTCTGGAGTATGATGGCCACGAGGAACCGAATTGTCGGGGCAAACTATTTACAGATGAAAACGATCATTATCTGTTCTTTTGTGTGTAGCCTGTTGCGTATCCTATTTCCAACGATGGGCCCGTCGGGGAACTCTTGAGGAAACTGAAACGTCACTGGTATTGACCTGCTCATATGGTAAGTCCATGCCTCCTTTTCGGGAAATTATGATATGAAAGCACGTTCGCTAAGGCTTATCCAGCACTTCATGGTTGCGCATCCGGACTATACAAGGCTAATAACAACTTTATACTCTCGAGACAGTAACTTCCGTGGAAAGCGATACTGTTTTCGGTGTAAAGAGCTTGATCATGGACTACCACTGGTGCGAAGCTCTGGAACTAGCCAAGTAGCATAACGTGAATCCAATCATCAAGACGATTGACGCAAAGAAACGAAAGTATAAAAACGCACGAGGACGTCATGTAGCTTCTCGTCTACTCAATTATCCTTGAGTCAAAAGTTTAGTAAGCCACTTGTATACATATTGATAGTAATTCGTGTATTGAAACACTTATAGATGCTCATAAGAGAACCTTTTTATATAATCAAGTAATCAATACAGGTATCATCATATCAGGGTTCGCGCACCGAGAATAGTGCTTTCATGCTTGAGCATTTAGGTCCTGGTTGTATCCTGAATGATAAAGCACACATTCAAGGACTCTAGATTGTTACTCTGCAGCAATC
The DNA here is from genome assembly GCA_001696595.2 of Aspergillus hancockii. Taxonomy (NCBI): domain Eukaryota; kingdom Fungi; phylum Ascomycota; class Eurotiomycetes; order Eurotiales; family Aspergillaceae; genus Aspergillus; species Aspergillus hancockii. The sequence continues at coordinate 138,298 of MBFL02000047.1, read as the reverse complement.
ACCATAAATACTGAGGTAAGTGGTGAATACCCCTATGTGGACTTTATTTCCTTTGTTAATGGTTCATACTTCTTTGACATATTCCTGTAGGTCAGCACGATGCACATGTTGATTCAATGCCACATTCTGCTAGAGAGAATCGATCCTTGCCATAAGTAGCATTAGGATTAATTTGCTTGCAGGAGTTTCTTTTAGGTCAATCGTAATACATCGTAGGTCACGTAAAGACTAATATAAATGACATAACAAACCCTGGTCATAATAGGATGTATCTCAAGTTGGGTGAGACAATCCCAGCTCCCTCAAAACTAAAGAAGCAATTATGTATCCATTATACAAATTTTGACCAAGCATCTATGATTATATCTTCGCAGGTTGGAGTTATTCTTCTCATGGACCCGATAATAGTCATAAGACAGCTGTACTTCCGGACAACATATTAAATCCGTCGGGTTATCTAGATAACGGTCGATCGAGGATAAGCGTAGTTACCTCCGCAACACATCTCACATTCCCCCTCTTCCTTTCGGTCATGAGTTCATGAAAGTGTAGGCTAACTAATTCTCGTATATTACATAACAGGTCGTCAAGCCCCGAGAATAAGCGTTGAAACTATGGCCGGAAGATATCCGAGTCCCGACGGATAAGGCGGGAGAGCGCAACTAGAGGCGATGATGCTGTTGGAGCTCCTGATGATAAGCTTATCGACGTGATAGATTAGTGATATTGAGCCCGTTACAAGTGCGGAGTATGGGCTTAATTAAATATAAGCAGAATGCTGATCTCTAATCGTATATCTTCAATACAATACCCATTTGTTGTATCCTACCTAATCCAACGACTATCAAAAAGTATTGCTTGCTCTCTATCTGTTGCCACATACATCATAGACATTCAGAATGGGGTGGGATCAGGGTAACCTCAGAGCCAAAATCTGTCATGCACTGTCCGAGATGTACAAGAACGAGGTCCCCCTTTACGGGGATCTCGTCGATCTCGTCTGGAAGGCAGATGCCGAAACCATCAACGCTACCCAGAAACAGGAATCCCCAAGCGTGATTAATCCAGATGACATCTTACCGTCACGGAACCGAGTCGAAAGACATGGTGCTATACGACTAGGCACTGCATACGAGCTCTCTACCATCCGGCGTATGTTTGCCATCATGGGTATGTTTCCGGTGGGATATTACGACTTGAGTGCCGCCGAGTTCCCGATGCATGCAACTGCGTTTCGACCCAGGACACAAGAAGCCTTGGCCAAGCACCCCTTCCGAGTGTTCACGACAGTTTTGCGCATGGAGCTATTGACGAAGAGAACACGAGATCTGGCCCAGACAGCTCTACGACAGAGGAATATTTTCACAGATCGACTTGTCGCCCTCATTGAATTGGCTGAGAAACAGGGTTACCCCAGTCCAGCGGAGACCAAGGAGTTCATTGTGGAGGGACTGTAGACGTTCCGGTGGCATTCCAAAGCAACTGTGACAATGGAGGGATATCAGATCTTAAAGGCGGAGCATCCATTGATTGCCGATGTTGTCTCTTTCCCCAGCTGCCATATCAACCATCTCACGCCACGGACGATAGATATCGATCTAGTGCAGAAAATGATGCAGGACCATGGAATGCCGGCAAAGGAAAGAATTGAAGGCCCGCCACGACGGAAATGCCCAATCTTGCTACGTCAGACTAGCTTTAAAGCGTTGGAGGAAACAGTCTATTTCCGAGATACTCATGACACTTGTGTCAAAGGGTCGCACACAGCTCGGTTTGGCGAGGTTGAACAGCGCGGGTATGCCTTGACTCGACAAGGTCGCCAGCTTTACGATCGGATCTTGTCGCGTGTCAATAATGAGTCTGTGGAGAAGAGTGCCGATGCTTCGGAGTATGATAATCTGCTGGTGGAGTATTTCAAGGAATTCCCGGACGATATGACTGAGCTGCAGTCGCAGCAGTTGGCATACTTTTGCTACCGATTAACATCGCGTGGTAAAGAATCTTCAACATCAAAAAGCGACTTAAAGGAGGAAAGTAGAACATTGACTCAGCTACTCAATGATAATATCATTGAGTATGAGCCCATTACATATGAGGACTTTCTTCCCTTGTCAGCTGGAGGTATCTTCAACTCGAACCTAGGGAGCACATCTCAGTCAAAGCAGCTGGTTATAGACGCCGATGCAGATCTCGATGGTTTTCAACGCATGCTAGGAATATCTACTATGGACGAGTTTCATCTATACGCGCAGATACAACAGGATATCTTGGAGAGTTGTCGGAAACAATTAGGATTGGATGTGCTCCTAGACTAATGTATATGACTGAGAGGTTGTGTTTTTAGTTTAAAGGATCTCGACAAAAGATAATTGTATCACGGGAGACTGTACTTTGAATGGCTTCGTCAGTTCAGGAATTGCATCGGCGTATACTTATGGAGAGCGCACTTCAACAGTAAGGAAGCTCCAACGCTAGCTACTATTGATGCAACTCAGTATGTAGTATGTGACTAACTTGACAGCCACCTATCCGACAAGTTTCACGGGATCATTCCGGAAATAATTGTGGCCTTTACTCGAGTGATCTAGATCGTACGGTGAAAATCAATTCTCCTTTTGGAGATTATGGAAAGATCAACATAATAGGACCGCCAATATCTTACTTAAAAGTGGCGGAGTCCACATGCTTAAGCCCTCGCATAATGGGACAAAGAAGAATGTGCCATCGGTCAATCAGTTTGTGTCTCAATTTATGCCTAATTGGTTTTGACACCATTCAAGGGATGAAGATAGTCTAGTCTAGCCAGTTGCACATGTACAAAATAGTTGAGGCATTGAAACTTTTGAATGCTGAATTACTTCAAGACCCCTGTACGTTGTGGTTCTATCGGGGCGTTGGAAAAAAGAGGTCAACCACCTGTTGTTATGTATCCAATTGCTCCCTCACCGCAATGCGAGCAAGCCCTAAATTCTCCCAATTTTGTGCCTCCAAAAATGACATTCCACTACGCAAAAAATTCCTCGAAATCCTTCCACCAGCTTTTGCATTTACTCAACGGCTAAAATTTCGGCTTGCATGAACTATCGAGCCGACTAAATTTATAGGCTTTCAGTAGTTCTCTCTTGTGGCCAGGTGCTCCCTTTACACATTTGTTGGCTGGAAATCGCTAGATATTGTCTCTTGAACGAAAGAGTAGTGTAGAAGTCCAGATTATGTAGATATAACGATGAATATTCTTCTAGTGTCTTCGTGAAAGTGTTGCTTATTTCTCCCTGCTGTCTACTATATTTTCGGTTCGTTGTTCCAAAAGTTACAGGCATAAATAAGAGGATGCCTTGCATTACTATTTCGCCTCTGACTGCTTTGATAACAGCTAGATATAAACACTGCATGTTTGGTCTCCAGATCCGGAAAATCGAGATTCTGACGAGGACTTTTTGAGCTTAAGAAAGGTATTTCTAGGGAGCCTTTGTCTTTCATGCCAACTGGACATCATCAGTAATCTGGCATTTCTTCTGACCCTTCTGGACGAGAATATCGTCCCCCTTTAGACACCATGCGTGTATCCTCGGCTTTATCTGCTCTCGGCTTTGTTGCCACAGCATCCGCAGGGCTAGACAGCAAGGTCAACCTCTTCAGCTATGGAAAGCCAGGACCTATCTTAGGATCCTCTATGGGTGTCCCTGGAGCCAATGCGACATTCGACTATGTGGTCGTAGGAGGTGGAACTGCGGGCTTGACAATTGCCAGCCGACTGGCCCAACGTGGATCTAATTTGAGTATTGCCGTCGTAGAGGCCGGCGGATTTTACGAAATCGACAATGGGAATCTGTCCATTGTCCCCGGATATTCAACCTTCTTTACAGGGTGGTCACCCAGTGACTACCAACCTCTTGTCGACTGGGGCATTACCACCGAGCCGCAACCTGGAGCTGCCAATCGCACCCATCACTATCCGCGTGGGAAGACCCTAGGGGGCAGTTCGGCAAGGAATTTCTTGCTCTATCAACGACCCACGCTCGACAGCATGCAAAAGTGGGCGGATGAGGTAGGTGATCAAAGCTACTCATTCGCCAACATGCTCTCCTTCTTCAAAAAATCCGGTCACTATACACCTCCCGGCCAAGCTGCCTATACGAATATGTCCAACACTCAGACGATAGACGCGTTCAGTCCTACCGGGGGGCCACTAGAGATATCATTCAGCAACCACGTCGATCCCTTTGGCACTTATGCGCGCAAGGCATACATTGCTCTCGGTATGGACCAAATTGATGGTTTCAATAGTGGCAAGCTTTTGGGCTCTGCGTATGCTACATCAACGATCGACCCTAGGAACGCACACCGTGTTTCGTCCGAGTCCAGCTTTCTGCAAGATGCCCTCAATAGCGGCGCAAATATGCAAGTGTACAAGAACACCATAGGCCAGAAAATTCTCTTCAGCTCGGACAAGGTGGCTACAGGCGTTATGGTTTCAACGGGAGGGTCTTTCGGCACCGGATCAGTCAATTTCACGTTGAATGCTCGCAAAGAAGTGCTCGTAACTGCAGGAGCCTTTAATTCTCCTCAGCTCCTGATGGTCTCTGGCATTGGTCCATGCAACGAATTCTCCAAGTTCGATATCCCCTGCATTAGCCATTTATCAGGCGTCGGCAAGAATCTCCAGGACCACGTGATGTTTGGCTCTGCGCATCGCGTAAATGTTCCGACAGCTTCTGCGGGAATCAACAACGCAACACTCACTATGCAAATAGTACAGCAGTACCTCCAGGATGCCTCGGGCCCGCTTTCCATCTTTTCGTCCAGTTACTATGGTTGGGAGAAACTTCCGGAGCCGTACCGTTGCAGGCTATCAAATCGATCTATCCAAGCCTTGTCTGCTATTCCAAGCGACTGGCCTGAGCTTGAGTGGCTTACCGTTGCCGGTTATCTTGGTGATGGCTTCAATAGACAGACTGCTGACCCTAAGGACGGTTATAACTATGCCACTATCAGCGCGGCCCTCATCGCACCGCAATCCCGCGGCACGGTCTCCCTGGCCGGACCAGACATGAATACCTTACCCATCATTGACCCTCAATGGCTAGTTGATCCCACAGACATGGAATTAGCCATCCATGGCTTCAAACGCAGTCGCCAGGTATGGGAAAAGCTCGTTGAACTGGGAGTTGCCGACTCGGTAGAGTATTTCCCGGGAACTACTGTCACGACTGACGAGCAAATCCACGAGTTCATCAGCCAAACTTCGACGTCTGTGTATCATGCCTCATGCACTTGTAAGATGGGACAGAAGAAGGATCCCATGGCAGTCTTAGATAGTAGCGCACGGGTATACGGCGTACAGGGTCTGCGCGTCGTTGACGCCAGCAGCTTTCCTTTCCTGACTCCAGGACATCCACAGTCAATGGTCTACGCTCTTGCGGAGAAAATTGCAGACGAGATATTGAGCACTCAGTAACAGTGTCCCATCCTTTTTGGGCACTGTATATATGGAGTTAGCGTATAGGGGCTTTATATATAATTTAACAGATCTAGTAATGATTAATCAATATTGTATTCTTGATCTTCAATGTTAAGCGATAACGCTCGTAATATACAATCCAGTACTTACCGTAAAAATAGTCTCTATCGTAGCAAAGCCGCCGACTCAAAGCCGAATATTCAAATTGCGATATAGAATACAATACAATGCACCATTCGATGTGCGGTAAAATCTATCTGTACATGTTGCCTCGATGCCCAATAAACAGATATAGAACAAGACCTAGGGACCATCATGATCCATTCGGCTATAGCCCAAGCGGACCAGCCCAGGCGCAACACTTTTTACTATATCTCTCCGTTTGCCATTATTCATATCGATTCTCCTTCGAACGAAAGGCTCAGCTCAGTTACGCCTTGACTTCAAGCTCAGATGCAGCACCCCCCTCCTCAACAATAACAGCACCCTCCTGCAACAATTCCTCCGCAGTCTTCACCTTGACATCCATAACCCTCAACAACGTATACCGGTGCTTACTCCGTACTTGTCTCACATGTCGCTGTCTCCTCTTCGTCTTCTCCTTCACCCTCAACGGCTCCGCATCGACTCCCATAACACGCATCCGGCACTCAAACAGCCGCTCATCAATGTATGGTGCTCCCTTGAGCGTAAAGTCACGAGATCCCAGAACACTTGCTCGGTTGAACCGGATGACATCGCCAGCTTTGACCTTGGGCATCAGGAAAGGGAGACGGAGGTGGTCGCCTTCAGTGAGGAGGAAAGGTTGGTCGTGGATGAGAGCAGTGATATAGTGCGGCTTTTGGGTTGTCAGGTGCGGCAACTTCTCGAGAAGGGATTTGGTCACTTTTAATGGGGAAGTGAAGGTCGGGGCCACGGGGAGTTTGGTAATTGGGATTTCGGAGATGGTGTTCGACGGTGTGATGGGTTGTTGTTGGCTAGGTGCGGTGGTTTGAGCGCGTGGAGTGGCACTAAGGGGTTCAGAGGGGTGCTCAGGGTGTGATTGCGAGGTCGTGGTCGACGTTGATGCTTGACGCAGGCAGGCCCCGAAGCTGGTGGTGAGAGGCCGAGCGGACTGCTCGAATGGTAGAGCGAAGGCTCTTGCGAGTGCTGTTCGGGAAAACATGATGTAGTTGCTGCAGAATTATTAGTCTCGGAACAATTCTGCACTTGCTTCTCCGGATTGGAAAAGGCAAGACTAAATGCGCAATGGGCGTGGTGGACAGGTCTTGTATCGGTCCAAACTTGAGGCCGCGAGAAATTCCAGTAGATCCGATGCTGTCAGGCACGTGATGTGGCTAGTGTCGATGCAGTCGAACGTGGTTGACACCACATTGAACGGATTGCAGAATTATTTACTTAGAAAATAATAGAAACATTGTCTGTTTAAATTATAACGTAGCTTAGTTCATCTATTAGACAAATTCTTGAATCATATCGTTGAAGAAAAGTATAAGTCGGTCTGTCCTCACGTGATTTATCAATACCAAGCCACTCTATCCGTGCATCGAACTTTTTCTACATCTCCGCCAACAGAGTTGTACTCCGAACAGTATTCATATCATCCCAACCCCTCGGTTTCTGTTGCCGTGTATTAATCATGGTACGTCTGCACCCTTATGCATAGCCATATTATTTAGCTATCTATGTTCATGCTCCGAACCATTCTGGCTCCACGGCGTCCTCTGGAAGACTGATAATAGATAACTAACAAAATTATTCAACTACAGCCTCAGAACGAGTTCGTCCTCCTGCCTCAGCCAACTGTCCTTTATCACCCAACTACAGCATACTGACCGCCTTCAGGTATATCGAGCGCTGGCAAAAGCAGCACGGAAAGCGTCTTGACCACGACGAGCGACTTCGCAAGCGCCAAGCCCGTGAAGCTCATCAACAGTCCAAGGATGCTCAGAACTTGCGTGGTCTGAGGGCCAAGCTGTACCAGCAGAAGCGCCATGCCGAGAAGATACAGATGAGGAAGCGCATCAAGGCGCAGGAAGAGAAGAACGTCAAGTCTTCCGCACCCGACGAGCCATCCAAGACGCCTTTGCCACAGTATCTGCTTGACCGGTCCCAGGCAACCAATGCTAAGGCGCTGTCCAGTGCTATTAAGGATAAGCGGAAGGAGCAGGCGGCTAAGTTTGCAGTTCCTCTGCCAAAGGTCAAGGGTATCAGTGAGGAGGAGATGTTCAAGGTCGTCAATACCGGAAAGAAGACACACAAGAAATCTTGGAAGAGAATGATCACGAAGCCTACTTTCGTTGGTAATGACTTCACCAGAGTCAATCCCAAGCGCGAACGTTTCATAAGGCCCATGGGTTTGCGTTACAAGAAGGCGAATGTTACACAGTATGTTCTTTTCTTGCCGAGGGAATTGAGCAAGGATATTGTTGCTAATGTTTGCTCTAGCCCCGAACTGGCGGTCACTGTTCAATTACCTATTATCTCGGTCAAGAAGAACCCACAGAACCCTCTATACACCTCCTTGGGTGTTTTGACTAAGGGAACGGTATGTTTCCACCGATTACTGTCTGCCGGACTTAGCTCACATTATTCCAAAAATAGGTCATCGAAGTGAATGTGTCGGAATTAGGTCTGGTGACTACCTCAGGAAAGGTTGTCTGGGGTAAATATGCTCAGATCACGAATGTATGGAGAGAAGTCCCTGTTTCCATCGGAGCTTTTGCATGCTGACTTTGAATCCAGAACCCTGAAAATGACGGATGTGTTAACGCGTATGTTCTCGCCCTCGGGGCCGTCTATTCTTTGAAGTGTGCATATAACTAACTTTCTTCTTAGTGTTCTCCTCGTTTAAACATTCTTCGGTCGACGTTCATGAATCAGCTCTACCACTCATAACTTTCGATACCATTTGATGTCATAGAAATATCGTCTTTGGCTTGCTTTCTTTCCCTTATTCCTTCGGTTTTTCACCGGTGGCGTTTGAGGCGCGCAATATGTCATTTATAAAAAGTATCGTCTTTCTGCTCTGAATCTTAAAAGAGCAGTTCCGAAATATAGACTCACCTGCAATTGTATTGGGGATTTAATTTTTGCAATATATGGTCATCCTTCGTAGCTACTTATACATCCTACCACTATTATATCATATACTACAGGCATAGGTAACTTGTTGAGAGTTGTTCTTGAAGGTGGGAATACTGGATAAAGGCATGAGAGATGTATATATACTTGCTCCTATACATACTACCGTATCCTTTAGAACTACGATTACTTGCTTTTTGCTTTACAAGTAGTGAGGATACCCTGAGCCTGGTCACTGAGTAGCTAGATGGTTCCTCCGTAATAATTTATGGGTCTCAACCTATGTAGTACTTGGGCGTGACCACTCCAGCCCCAACCCTTATCCAAGGCGGTGAGGAGAGACAGTATGCGAGTGTCGCCCAACATATACTTCAACACCCACCTTTCAACCTCTCTAACTTTCTCTTTCAACAGAAAGTAATTAACTCACTATGACCGCCACCTCACCCGTGGCGGACCCACTCACCGTCCTGCCACCAGAGATCGTCTTGCGCATCTTGGAATTCACGCCCATCTCCGCCCTCGCATCCCTGACCGCAGTCTCCCAGGCTTGGCATAGGTTTATCGACGTCACGCATCAAGAAGCTATCTACTCCTCCGAATCCAAAACCGCCCAACCTCGAGGCGCCCGTGATTTTTCATTCTTGTCAGACACCACTAGCTTCTCCAATTTGTTTAAGGACACGGCGTCATGGAAGGACCTGTGCAAGCGCCAGACGCTGCTCGCCCGCAACTGGGCCAAGTCAAATCCAGCTAGTCGGGAATCCGTGTTGCAAGTCGGCAACGAACCCGTATGGCGGTTCCGTGCCGACTTTAAGCGTCGGTTCTTCGTCTCCACGTCCCACGCTGGTGGGTTGAACGTCACTGATATGGACACCGGCCGGCTCCTGTGGCGACTCCCCTCCACGCTGGATCGTGATGAGGATGCGGTTCGCCCATTCGCCCATCTGGAGTACCAGGATGGGATGGCTGTATTCGATCGAGAAGGGGATGCGGTTGAGGTCTGGCAGGCGGATCTGGAAGGCGCAGCGCATGGTGAATTCCGCCGCATCGCGGTCTTGAATCATGATTGTCAGACGAGAGGCTTTCAGTTGTCTCACTGGACGCTCTGCGTGGTATCTACCGAGGGACAGGGCTTTGTGTATGATATGAAACAGCGACCTCCCAAGTTGACCACGCACCTGGAAATCGAGCATGACGCCGTCGGCCATCTAGACCAGAGCAAGGACGTCGTAATTTACTCCATGGGGCCGCGAGGCTATCATGCCTACGACAAGACGTCCGGTGCGTTCTTGGGTGCATTGCAGCCGATGCATTGTACGGAGAAGTATCATATCCGTCCACCGGCAGCCGCCGCTCCTCCCACTCCCCCGTCGTTGGCGGGGGCTGCGCGGTTATTGCCTCCCCGGCCACCTCGCAAAGACAGCTTAGAGCCAATCGAGCTTGCTAAAGGCATTCTCCCACTCCCGGCTGACCGTGGCCATATTCGGTACCGCGAGGACGAATGGGGAGCTGGCATGTTGCACGGCGACCTCTTCGTCGGCGTCTCCCGCGCCGGCCGTGTCTTCGTGTGCTCCGACTGGCGTAAGGCCGTTCACGACCGATTCAGTCTCGCGGCACACAGTTCCCTCATTGAATGCGAATCGGATGGGAGAGGCTTTGACCTAGGCGGCTGGCTGTCCGTGCGCAACCACCGCCTGATGTGCGAGATCCAGGATCGAATTTATGTCGTCGCGCTCGACGAAAATAACAAGATTCAAGACGTTGATCATCCCACCCGTGCTTCGTATTCGCTGGTCACCAGCTCCGCGCCACAACTTGCCGTGCCGGTCAGTTTCATGGCGTTGTATGATGATGCCATCATAACCACTTACACCGTATGTTCCACACGCTAAATCACCAATATTAAATGAAAACAGAAGCAATAAAGCTAATGCCAAAACCCGCAGACCCTCGGCTGGCGCCAAACCATTCCCGATATCCCAGGCGACATACCTCAGCAACAACGCGAAGGCGCCGCCCGCATCTTCCCGACCAAAGCTATCCGCATAGTCAACCTAGCCCCCGACCTCTCCAACAAGTCTTCCTCGAACTCCAAAGCCGATAAGCCTCAAGAATCGACGGCGACTGGCGAAGGTCTGTGGGATCCTGATCAGCGCTATCAGCCACCAGACGCAATTTGGCACTCGCAGGCCGGGCTGTTACACTTGGTTAGCATGCTTGGTGAAGGTTTTATTGGGGAGGTTGACGAGGGCGAGGAGGAGGACGAGGAGGAGGATGACGAAGAGGCTACGAACGCCATTGCCTATGATGAGTTGATGAATGCGATTACGCGTGCTCATGATGGTAGTGCCGATGGGGAGTGGGAAGATATGGATGACGATGACGATGAGGGCGGGCACAACCACGGCCATGGTCTTGCGCGTGCGCATGAGGGAGCCTAAGCTTGAAGAGGTGCTGGGGATGACGCTGCGATTTCGCGCCCGACGTTTTATAGAGGAACATTGTCTTCTCTACGAGAACGAGGGATAAGCGGGCACGTCTAACGTGAGGGTGAAACTCACCCGTGCAACGTTGAAATACTACATAGAGTAATAAAAATAAAGGGATTGGAGGTAGAGGAATGGATGACCTCTGTCGGCAGGTCATTACAAAGAAGAATTGGAGGAAGAATGGGTTCTCGCGTCAATCCACGATGCTCAGAGCCTCGACTTCGTGGGGGTGAATTGGAATCAACCCAGCTTCGCCTAAGCCAGTGTTGATTACTTGCTAAAGATATTGGCGAAGAGGGCGACGAGGCATACCAAGCAGGGAATGTCGCCCTCAACGATACTGACGAGCTGTTTCGTGTAAGGAGGCCATGTATGAGCAAGGTGATGAGAACATGCACGAAATTCAGCAGTATCAATTTATAGAGACTAGAAGGACGCTGAAAAACACGCTGAAGGTGCCGAGCAAAATTGAATGAGAACGACGCTGGGACGGGGTTAAGAGGTTAAAGGCATCAAAGGTTGCCGAGGATTTCCTGCTGGTCAGGCTTTCGACTTTTTCTACCCAGGAGTCAACAGATGCAACGGATGCAGCTGTGGGCATTGCATTACACCCCTATATTTCCCCCTCACAGGCTTCATCCTAACAGGATTTACAGGGAACCCAAATTCATAGATATAGGTACGGCTCCAGGATAGTACAATCTATTGAGGTCCTCTTACTCTGGCCACTCGTACTCGTCCCTCGCCCCTGCACTCATCCCCGACTCAGTGATCCGCTTCGGTTACTCAGGCTGTGCTCAAGTTTGCTCAGTGAGCAAACGGCAGCGTCTGCTAGAAAATCCGATACATATATGGTGAAAGTGCCAATCGTCCCAAATCAGAATCGGGTAGGTAGTAGGTCAATTATTGACTCCTCGACATAATTAAACAACTGGTAAGACAAGATAATAGACTTCGGATAGAATGAATCATATTATATTCCAATTATACTCAAACTCCAGACCCACGCTGAATCCACAGCTTCCAATGCAACCTTGAGTGTCAAAATAACCATATACAATGCTCAAACGAGTACTCAAACACCAAGCTCGTATACCCAAAAGGTAAAATGATAGATCCAAGAAGTGTAAGACAAAGGAAATACTCCACATGGGGACAGAACTAGTAGCTCGATCAATAGGCAGACATGAACGCCGGATCATCGGATCATCCAGGATATAAAAAAAAAAAAAGTATAACGGAAACAAAGGAAATCATTTGTCGAGTCAAAGGTGTCATCATGCGTTCTCTTCCAATGCCGCTTTAATCTTTGCAAAAAATCCAGCAGGCCATGCCGCTAGTTCTTCCTCTCTAGGTATGCCACGCACCTTGCAGTGATTTACTACGTTTACCAAGATCCTGTTGAGCATATCCTGAGTGACGGGGACGGCTCCTTCAAGCTGTGCTTCGGGGTATAAGAAGGGGTCCCTTTGAGTCAGGAGCTGATCCACTGTCGGTCGTAGCGTCTGATCCCGTTGCAGGCACGCCTTCATCGTTCGGATTAGTCCTGGAGGAATAGAAACTCCACCAACACCAAAAGGGGGGAAATCAATCTTGACATTTGGATTTGGGATAGCCAGGATACGCTCGTAGTACTTGGCAATTTTCGCGAAAGGAGGCTGGCCGTACACCATCTTGTAGAGGATACAGCCTAAACTCCAAACATCACTCGGCTTACCGAGCTTCATTACTTTTCCAACGCTTGCTGGCAAACCGAGGGAAGCATTCGAGTCGATCAAAGCCTCTGGTGACATGTAATTCGGCGTACCAACTTGCTGTTCGCGGTGCACGTTGACTGTATTGTCCTGAATGGCGTTCGCAATTCCAAAATCGATCAGTTTTAGCCGCCCTTGTACAAGAAGGAAGTTTGCAGGCTTTAGGTCCGAATGAACGATATTGTACTTGTGAACTGCTTGGACGCACTCGAGCATCTCCTTCCAATAGTATCGAGTAAAGTTGATATCGAAGACAGCATCCTCAGCATTCAGTCGGTATGTGAGAATCTTTTCCAAGTCAGATTCTCCGATTTCCATGAGAACACTGAGGGTGTGCTTGTCCGAATTTAACTCCCAATCAAACAAACGCACAACACGGTCCAAGTTCTCTAATTTCTTGAGCAGATCGATTTCTCCCTTGTAGCCGGCCAATGTCACCGGGTCAACATCCTCTAGATTCACTCGTTTTAGAGCGAAAATCTTGTAATTTTCAGCCATAACTCGGTACACACGTGAGCTACCGCCTCGTCCAATGCAATCTAGCCGCGTGAACGGTTTGTGGTTGACCGACACTTGGTTGCGCTTTCTGCGAGATGAAGATGCCGTTGCAGCACCCCCTGTTGCTGTAGCAGTCTCGAGTACAGACATCTTTGGGGGCGGAGGAGCCGGTCTATGCGGGGTATTGTTGCTTCGAGTTGACAGAATCTTTCTGGGCGAATTTCCAGCAGGCGTTTCCTTGTTTTCTTTCTTATCGTCTGCATAGACTACAGGGGGCTTTTCTGGCTTGTCGAGTAGATTAAGCCCTTGTTTGTTTACCCGCTTGAACGTTGGTGGTGGCTCGTTCTCTTGATCCCGAGATGCAGGTAATGCAGGCGGAGGAGGAACTTTGAAGACAGGTTGTTCCCTGGAACTTGACGGTTTAGATGACGCGTCGGACGATGAGCCAGGTGTCGACTTAGAGTGTGATCCGTATGATTTAGGAGAGGAGGACCTGGAGAACGGCCCTTCGCTCGCTGAGGTGCCAGCAGCATCGAATGATCGATATACCTCGGATCTGTGTGGCGGTCTGGGGTCTGCCCATGATACTTTGGGTGACGATGATTTCGCTGTGTTCTTATATTGGTCGTCATCATTTTCGTAGTTCCCATCATGGTTAGTGTCTTTGTAGTTGTCTTCATCATTATTTTCCTCACTTTGCCGTCGGAGCACACCTCTTCTTGCAGGTCCATTCAAGAATGTTCCTGTCAGCCTTCCAACTCTTTTCACGCGCAACGAGCTATGCATGCCCATGTCCTCTACATTGCGAGTCCGAAGTACCGAAGCGGTTCCCAGACGTGGAGCATAATCATCGTCGTATTTACCTCTCCTTCCATCTTCAAGGCGACTTGCGCTATCATACTCTTCCCCAGAGTTCCTATCAGCTGATCGCCTCTGGGAGGGCGATACGGATGCAGGGGATCGCGTGCCGCTACGTGATGCATTTATGCGAACACTGCGATGTCTCGGAGCTGGCGTAACGAAATCCTGCGAGCTTCCCCTTGCTTCTGAATCGACATTCTCACTGTTCGAGAGATGCGATCCTTCCCTCTTGAACCTTGCGCTGCTGCTTAGACCCGGTCCAATGCGAACCACCCGAGGCGCCGGGCTCCCGGTTGACCGGTCGTCGGGGGATGTTGTCCGGGAGCGCCTCTCTTGACTTGTTGACGCTGAAGCCATGCGATCAATCTGATAGTGGTCCTTTTGACCATGTTGGCGAAGACGGGGAGATATGTCTAAACCATCCTCGTCGAGCAAAGCTTTGACAGAAGCACTGAACTTGGGTTCTGGAACCTCGTCATCCGAGCTGTCGCCGGGAGAATACCGCTTAGGCATAGAAAGTTCATTGCTTCGAAGTGCGGGGGGGTTCTGTACTTCCGGTGATGTGCGCCTGGAGCCGGCGCGAGAGATCGAAGTGCGGGACATTTGTCGGGTAGACGGTTGTCGACGGAGACCACTCGTATAGGGTGCGGATATGGAATTCGTTGAGGCCATCATAAGGAGTCAAAGTGAGGCCGCATGGATGCATCCGCCAATGCGTCGGTCCCACTGACTAAGAAAATTACGGTTGGGCACTCGCCGCCGGCTTGTCGACTTTCTGCTTGTTGTGTATACCGTTCGGAACAACGTACTGGATGAAGAAACAACATTACGGGAGGCTGGGAGGCTGGGGTGCGGGTGCTGATCACGTGATATTGTGTTGCCACGGCAATGGCGGCATGACAACAAAGCATCCCATGGATGAGCTCACTGTGGTCAACCATGGTCTTGTCTGTCTTGTTGGTTTACTCTGGGCTACACCATTGAATGGCATTTGTATTAATCCTATTAAGTATTCTCCGACATCTTCGGACACCGAGTCCTGCACATAAAGAGCATTCAAACGCCCATGCTTATACAATAGGGACAGTATTCTGCGCCCGACTCTTTCAAATAAAGTACTATTTTGCCGCTATATATAGTGAACTGTATATCATGTTTAATAAGGCACGATCAATTTCTCACCTTCGATTTTTTTTTTTTTTTTTTTGTTTGGATGTCAGATGTTAAATAACCCTACCTAAGTTATAAGTTATCTGAAACATACGCTAAGGCGTTCTTGGACGTCTTCCTCGAACCCAAGTAGATTATGAAAAACTACGTGCGTTGCAGATAGAGGCTGGGGCTCACTGTAGCATATACATGACACATGGGGCTCCTTCTTCAGGGTGTAGCTGGGCTTAGTGCTGACTACCTCACACACTGCTAACATCTAGCCGTAAGCCATATTACCTAACGTTCAATAGATAGATGCTTGGTTGCCCTTACTGCATATACTACTGTAGATAATATAGACCAGGTTCATGCACAGGCCTGACTAAAAATCATACGACGCTCCCTATACCACAGAGAAAAATTTGACATGACCCTCGGCTACAATCCGAAGACAAGGGGTAGAAAGCGATAGATCTAGTGGATAGGTTTGGTTTGAACTGCTGCAGAGTACTTGAGACTTGGTGGCTTGAGAACTCTGCTGCTAATTGTACAGATTAGGTCTTTGCACAGAATAGTGACACTGACATCAACCGAATGTCAGCATATCTTTTTTTTTTCCGTCAATAGATCAGGGAATGACCGAATTCCCTGCTGCAGCATGCATGTTTTATGCATGCATGCGTAGTACCAGATACAAAGTACTTACTAAGTACTGTTGGTCCGTTCTGTGCCGGTACCTAAATAGGAACAAGTACACCTGACGTGGAGTCACCTGAGGGTCACTTGTAGCCATCGTCTTTCGTCCATCTAGATCCAGTAGGTTCGTTCCCCTCTAATCCATCACAACAATCGGTACCTGGTAGGGCAAAAGCAAGAACTCCCCCGCTCACCATTACCAAGGAAGTTAATATGCCGGGTGAGGTACGGATCTCGCGGGTTCATTTCTCATTTAAAGTTTTCAAGGTTACTTAGAATAGAGAAACAAAGAGAGAGATCCAGGCCAGCTGCAGGTGATGAAACTTGCGAACCCATCGCACATCCTCCACTTCTGTTACAGAGTCGAACAATCGGCTGAGTTTAGCTAGCCTTACTTGATTTGATTTCGATCGCGCGGAAATTCGTCACTGAAAGCGATCCGAACTTGGTCCCAGTCGGTTAAGGCGGCCAGACGGGGCAGCTCAGACCACTCAGGCCACTCAGGGTGGAGTGGAGCCTGAGGAACCAAGGCCTCCAGGGCACATGGACGCATGGATCCAGGAACGGGCCTTGTTTGGGCAAGGATCTCCAACGGCTCCAAAGATAGCCTATCTATCGGAATGAGTATTATTCAACTATCTATCGAGCACTACCACGGCGAGAGTGGCCTGGCCAGCGGCAGGTCTCCTTTACGCTGGATGAATGCGAGTCTATTCCATACTACCTAATTGTCTACGACTCTCGCCCATGTGTACGGAGAATTCTTGTTTTTGAGGCCTCGATGACCGACCAATGCTGGGTGGTGAAGCAAGCCAAGAATTTTAGTCTACTGCACCGCCGTCTTTCGTCCCTGACTAGTGCTAAACTAGTAAGTCAAGTCCACAATTTTCAGTGCATCCATTCTCCTGGGGGCTCCTTTTTGTTTTCTCACAAGACTCCGTACGGGGAATACTTTCGTAAAGGAACTGACCTAGGTTTCATGGCGCCCGCTGAACCCCAGTCTTTTTTATATGAGGGTGTTCGTTCCTTTCCCTGGAGAATACAATTGCTATATTTGGTACCCATTCTACTAACGGTACCGATAATGGCTAAGTGAAGGCCCAGGTCATAAGTCGCCCTCATTGTACTTGTCCGTTATTTGGATTATTCAAACATTCAGTAGCGCAATTGTAACGGAGATTTTCTTGGGCACCCCCTTTTTGCAGCCAGAGTCTAGGGTTTATCACAACACAACGGATGACAATCCAGCACCTACTGCCGGATTCATCACAACTTTTCTGCTTCCATGGCCTTTGTCGTATTCAAATACCTACGTATCCTAGCAAAGGAATTTCAGCTGTGGCAAACCTCACGTTTCATGCTGCCTTCAGTCAAGGAAAGCTTAGTACATAGACCGACAAGCCGAGGATAAAACACCGGTCGTGCTGATCATCCATGGGCCGACTCGGGGATAGACCGGTTCGACGATTATCGTACTCTTTACCTAAAGGAGAGCCGGAGATCTTTCGTCATTGGCTCAAGTCAACAGCGGTATTCTGATGATACTGCTGTTGAACTGCCCCTGGAGGCCGGAGCAAGTCGACTTACAATGACAGAAAGTGTTTTAATTTTTAATTTTTTTCCTTTCTATTTTTTTTATGCTTCCCTTAAGCGCATGTACCCCACCGACCTCCACCATCATTTTTTTTCTCTTCCCTCCGACTTTCCGTTGACTCCTACTGCTAGTATGCTTTCACGCTAACATGCTATGAATCGATGGCTTTGCCGTGCTATGCCCTTTGAAGAAAGTTTGGGCTGGGTGAATTAATTGAAGGGTCCCTTGGTCTGTGACTAGAATGGTCCGGTCTTTTTCTTTCCACAGACTGCCGGACTCTGGAGTATGCTGGGCAGGTTGCCGAAGTATAGCCTGTGATCCAGATGGGTGACCCGCAGAGTTCGGAATTCATGCCCTCCTGGTTAGCGAACCCCGTGGCCTGAAATAGTTTTCCCATCCTGCTTGGTGTGTTTCGAAGGTTTCCACATTAAACGTTAGCCCAATGTCATTTGCTTTCCCACTGGTAGTTAGCGTTCCACCCGGCTAGCTTGGCTTTGAAGATCCGGCTCGATCACAGATGGCTCTCCCTACTCCAGTTACGTCCAGGGGCCGTGTGCTTAGTGCCAATGAGGACAATCCGGGTTGGGGGTGTATTCTCCATCGCACGAGGAGGAGTAACCATGGGAGCAGACACCTCAGGGGTATATAAACCCCGGCGAAGATCACCTCTTTCCAAACAACAAGCCTTCGTCAATCGCTTCAGTTGGTCCTCGTTCATTGGGGCCTGCCTTTCATTTTTTGTTGTTTGATATTGTTTTTTCACTAGTCTGTCGTTAACCAACTTTGGCTGCTAACAGCCAGTCTTTCTATCTCTTTTCTTTCCTAGATCTCAACCCTACATTCATTGCTGTTCTCGCATAATGCGTGCTAACAACCTTCTTATGCTCGCCGGTCTGGCGAGCTCCGTTGCTGCTTACCCCACCGATCTCGAAAGCCGTACCCTTGGCCCCCTCCTGCAGGGCATTGGGCAGGGAATTGCTCACCTTGGCGAAGGCGTTGGAGAGGGGATTGAGGATGTCACCCAGGGCTTGGCCAACCTGATCACTCTCCTCTTCGGCAGCAGTGGACACAGCACAGTGACCATCCTTGAGGGAATCAGCGCTCGGGCAGCCGCTGCCCTCGAGGCTGGTGCGTTGGGATGTACGGCTGGTACCATTCATGCCCACGCACGTGCTGAATTGGCTGCATGGATTAGGGCGCACGCTGGGTTCGATGCCTCCTTGAAGACAGCTCTCCTGGCCTGGGCGGAGGGCGAAGCCTCTGCCACTTTGTCTGTAGATGTCTGCGCTGGACTGTCATTGTTCATCCCCACATGTGCCGACATTGCCGCTAAGGGTGATCTGTATGTCACTCTCGACGGTATCTTCGCCGCCTCCGATCTTGCCGCCCAGGTCGTTCTTAGCGCCTCGGCCCAGACTTCCCTGTCTACCTTCCTCTCCGGCCACCTTGGTGTTGGCCTCGGAGTCGACATCAGGGCTGGTCTTGGCCTTTGTGCCGGCGGGGGTCTCGTCGCCGATCTGTCTGCGGACATTCAGGCTGCCCTGAAGGCTTGGCTCTCTAGCTCTGAGTGCTCATTGAGCGTTTCGTTGAAGGCCTCCGTTCTGGCCTGGTTGGAGGGTAGGATCGAGACTGGTGTTGTCTCTATTGGCACTCTTCCTGCTGGTGGTTTGACAACCATCTCCGCTGGTGCTGCCATCAACAGCCTTGTGGAGGAGTCTGGAATTCTGGTTGCCAGTGCCCAGGCCTCCCTCGCTGGCTTCCTTGATGCCGAAATTGCCGCCGACCTCGAGGTCGACATCTCCACCGCGCTTAAAGCCTGTGCTAAGGGTGGCCTCGCTGCCGACCTCAGCGTTGAGACCCGTACTGCCTTGGCTATCTGGCTATCTGGCTCCAACTGCCGCCTTGGTGCCGAACTCAAGTCTGTTGTTCTGTTCTGGCTTACCTTCGCCGTCTCTGCCGACGTCTCGGTTGATGTGAGCGGTAGCCTTCTCACCGATGTTACCTCGTTCATCACCGGAACTGTTGATAGCCTCCTTGGTGCTAACCTCCGCGGTGTGATCTCTCTCCTCATATCGGGTGAGAGCCTGGTCTCCATCTCCCTCGATGCTCGTGCTCAGCTTGCTGCCGTCTGTGGTGGTGCTGCTGGCATTGAGATTGACACCCAGATCATTCTTATCATCAACCAGTGGCTCTCTGGCTGCAACACCGGCTCCGGCGCTCACAACCGCTCTCCTTCCGGCTCCGTCGTTCCTAGCCTCCCCGCTTCTACCCCCGCTGCCTCGACTCCTGGTGCCTCTACCCCTGTTGTGCCTACTCCCATCCCCACCAGTGCCGGCGCCATCGGCAGTGATGTTCCCTCTGTTCCTGCTGGCTCCGCTACTACCGGTGTCACCTCTGGTATCAACTCTGGCTCTGTGAGCGTTCCTGCTGTTCCTACTGCTAGTGGTCCTGCTCCCAGCGGCCCTGCCCCTAGCGGAACCGTCCCTGGTGGTGAGGCCGAGACTACTCCCTGCGACACCATCACCTCTGAGACTGTCATTGGCAGCCTCACCACTGATGTTGTCGTTCCTACTGGTCCTGTCCCCACTGATGTCAGCCCTACCGGCTCCGAGTCTGTCAGCGTCCCTGCTGTCCCTACTGCTAGTGGCCCCGCCCCCAGTGGAACTGTCCCTGCTGGCGAGGCCGAGACTACCCCTTGCGATACCATTACTTCTGAGACCGTGATCGCCAGTGCTACTACTGACGTCGTCCCTACCGGCCCCGCCGTCCCTGGCGTCACCTCCGGTGTTTCTTCTGGCTCCATGAGCGTGCCCGCTGTTCCTACTCCTAGCGGCCCAGCTCCCACCGG
>MBFL02000047.1:0-117725 GCA_001696595.2 Aspergillus hancockii | reverse complement strand
GATGTTAGCCCTACCGGCTCCGAGTCCGTGAGCGTCCCTGCTGTCCCTACCCCCAGCGGCCCTGCACCTACCGGTGAGGCTGAGACTACCCCTTGTGATACTATCACTTCGGAGACTGTCTGGCCCATCGCCACCGAGACCGATACTCCTTCCGCCAGCACCGCTGTTCCTCCCGTCATCACCACTGCCCCCGTTGTCAGCTCCAGCCCCGCTCCTAAGGTGGTCACCATCACCACTACCGTGAGCGTCGCTGTTTGCGAGCCTTAAGCTGATCAACCATATTGGGTTGAAGATTACGAGACGATCGCAATGGCAGACACGCACAATATACCTCGTGTAAATACTTAATTCTAATTCTAATGCGCCTGGTTATACCCCGATCATGCGTCTATGCTCTTTGCGGGGGCTTGCGATCTGGGAAATCATGTGGTTCTGATAAAGAAGACTTACGTTCTGGTTTTGTTTTATTTTTTTTGTGGACTCCCTACAATGGATTACATTCTTTTTTCAAAGATATACCTAGCTGGGATTTGAGCCCTACTACCTGTAAAGTACTTGACGAACTTTAGTAATATAACGAGTGTCCTGCTATTTTCCAACCTCTTCCAACCGGAATTTCTTTCTAGAACTCAAGACTTTTATTCCCATTCTTCTTCTTTTAGGGAAACTAGAATAGGAGAGAAAACTGCACATCCCTTCTCCATCCGGCTCCATTCCACAAGTGACAGAAAACAGCTAACTCACATGTGAAGATCAAATCAGATAAAATCACGACTTTCCAAAAATGCACTCATCCAGAACCAATAATGGGTCTCTCAGTCAGCTGATGGGTCGCAGTCGATCACAATAAGAACGAACCGCCTCGTGATAGACTAAAGACTTACTTATTAGAGCAAAAGGAAGTTCTCGACCGTTATGAGCGATTTACGGGGGAAGGGGGGAGCCGCCGGCTCTAGGACTACTATTTCTGGGGCGACGATCATTTTTCAGCTGGCTACGTAAGTTTTTTCTCTTTCTTTTTCTTAGGAGAAAAGATTGTGATATGGGGAAATGGCGGTGACCCTCAATTGGGAAGTGGTTTGCGAGATGACCATGAGCCATGACGAGGTGGAAATTTGTGAGCATTTTTTGCTTTTTCGTTTTCTTTATATTGCGAGTTGATCGCAATAGCCCTGATATTACGATGAAGCCATATTTTGAGTCAAGAAATTGTATGTGTGTAGAACCCGTAATGGAGGAAGGATAGGGTTGGTTGTCAAGTACTGATCTTCCTCAGCCTCCAATTTATTTATTTATTTAGTTATATTTGCTATTAAGTTTAAAGCGCATCATTCATTTCATGAGCCTCAATCCACCCCCTTATCATTTGTATTTTATATATGACATTAAGTGTCATGGTTCGTCACCTACCTTGTCGCAGGCGGTACGACGCATTGCGACGATCATTTCGCGGAGAAGTTTCTTGCGTAATTCAGTACTGGGGATTGGTGCACGAGGAGGTTTGGTGGATCATATATTTTGCTATTCGGTGCGTTAGTTTGAAGGTTGATCGTTGGAAGCGTATTGGGGGTTGTAGCCGTCATAATTGATATCAAGTCAATACTATGATGGCACAAATGGGTGGAAAAATACCTTTAGAATCATTGACCCACCTCTTCAGGATCTTTCATCTCGTGATCCGATGAGCTGGGCATCTCAGGTGGGGGCGACGGTCGTTTTGCGGTGTTGTCTTCCTGATCAGTCATTCTCTGTCGCTTTTCACTACGGACGGATATAGAAGAGGTATTACGCCTTTTTCGGGCGGCGGGAGCATATCTCTGGAGAGAGCGACGTCGCTTCTTTTCCCTTGTGTGGCTACGGCTGCGACTGCGGGAATCATGAAGTCTCGGGCTGGAACTGGAGCTGCGAGAACGGCCTCGGCCTCGACTGTGGCTGCGGCTACTGATACTCCGCGAGTACCGACGTCTGCGGTCATCGTCGCGATCTCTGCTGCGACTCAAGCGGCGGTCGTCATGGTTCTTGCGGGCCTTTGCAAAATCAGCGGTTGATTCTTTCTTATCAGCTCGTGAAGAGTAAGGCGAAGATCTTCTCCGTCTGGCGCCCCTATCGTTCGATCTAGAACGAGATCTTGAATGAGTCCCTTTTCTGCGCCGCTCCCTGGGAGCAGGTGAACGAGATGGACTTCGGGAAGAAACGGATCTCCGTCTCCGTCGGTCTCTTCTGGGAGTACGTGAGCGTGATGAATCACTGCGGGAAATGGATCTAGCTCGATCACCGTAATCAGGACTACGTCTCCTCGGCCTCCTGTCTCTATCTGGTGATGCAGAGCCACTAGGCGAACGGCGACGCCTGTTTCTGTCCCTACTTGTTTGGCGGTCGCGACGGGAGGGTGGTGACCGAGATGCGGAGGGAGAACGAGAGCGGCTGGGTGACCTAGAAGGGCGGCGGTTCCTGCGCGGGCCTGAGGGAACGTAGGAATCAAATTCCCGTCGGTGAGGCCGTTCCTGGAAACGCTCACGGCTGCGACGTCTGTCAAAGTCTCGACCTCCGCGGCCACCACCGCGCCTTCCACCTCTGCCCCGCTCTGAGCGTTCCCTCCGTCTGAGCTCTTCGAGTTCGCGTTCTCGTACCCGTTCTTGCTCCTTTTGGCGACGAGCTTCTTCGGCAGCTTTCTCGGCTTCAATCTGCGATACAGTCAGTAGCCGAAGAAGATGGCTAAGAATGTAGTTGTCACCTTCTCCTGTATGAGTTCGAGCTTCTTAGCCTCTAGAAGCTCCTTCGGAACGCCCTGAGGATTTTCTTGAGCACTCAGGCACAGGGACCAAAGCTCCTTGCAAAATTTCGCAGTATCCTTATCCAAGAACCCCGTAAGCTGGATTTGCAAAGACTTGACATCGGGCTAGATTTAGAAAGATTAGCATCATCCTCGTCCCGAAAGAGAACACATAGATTGCAAAGCAACATACAAACCGGGACCCTTCAAGAAGATTGAAACAGAGCTCGATCACGACATCGTCCTCATTGCCCAAGATCTCGGATATCTTCCCGGCAATCCACCTGCCGATAGATCACGTCTCACAGTTAGCATTGGTTTTCTATCCGTCAAGCTCAGCGCACTCACTTCTTCATGACCTCAATATTGACCTTGGTCATGTCCACCTTCCGACTAAATTCTGGTGGAAACTTGGTCGACTTCAAGAGCTTGGCATCGACACTGGTCGCCATTTTTGCGAGCTAGTTTTCTGTACAAGAAACTAGTACGGGCGTTGGGAAAAGAGAACGCGTGAAACTCTCGGTCATTAAACCGCGAGGCTGCGCCGTTGGTCGCACCGAAAGGCCGTAGTTCCCTCGGGAATTAGTCGGGCCGATGTCACTCCAATGTTACCCGGTTGGGAAGCGTTGGAGGAGACTTGGACACAAGTAGAGACAGTTTCAAGGCTGTGGTTCTCTTTGAGGGTATAGGCTTACTTTGACCTTATTCTACAGCGGATGAGTGATACAAACGAACCAGTCCTAGGTAATTCCACCTTCGTAATACTCAACATGGACCCTGATAGGCGCATCCCTGTCAATTCGCAGTGATATCAACAGAACCCGTTGCCGAACAAAAAACGCCGCTGTCGGCTTTATCTAAAGTGGTACAATAGCTTCGCCATTATTCTCTGTTCGCGTCGGAGGTAGCGTAGTCAACATAAAATAAATCCTAACCTTTGCCCATACAATGTCAAACCGAATGGAGAGATAAACATCGTATCGTACATGAACGCCCCATGTCCACTCAATATAACACCATTTAGCAACCTAAACCCAAATTACGAATCACTCATCACCGACCAAGCTCCATCAAAACACCTTTCACATCTTCTCTCGCACGCGCCAGCTCCTCATCAACTGTCCCATCCACATGTCGCGCTTTAATCTCATAATGTAACTCAACGAGTTCCTTTGCGCGTTGGAGGTAGTCATTGGTTTTCACCTCCTGTTGTTTTGCGGTAGCGAGGCTGATATCTGATTGAGAGGACTCGATGGGTATTCGCTCGTGAACAGTAACGAGGGTGAGGGCGTCGTTGTAGTCCTAGGATTCTATTAGAATAGTGACATTCATATCGTATCAATTAGTGGGACATATGAAGGTGTATGGGCGCGTAGCTGTTCACAGCTAATTTGATTGATATGTAGTATCAAGCGATGAGAAAGCTACGTACACAAACTCGTAATGAGGTCAGGTCTGAGAGGATCTCTGCTACTTGCATGTTGGCGGGGAGTATTATTGTTTGGCAATCTGTTATATAGGTCAAGAGGTAAATCAATCAATGTAGTGCTATGGCTGTCACAGTCTAGATATGGGGACTAGTAAGTGTACATGGAGGTTATGAGTAGCAGTATCTCTATTTAATGTTTCATCCTTTGATCGAATTGGAGTCCTTGCGGCGGTGACGTAAGGTGTCAATACCCCATGATCAATAGCCTACCATAGGGAGTAAATGAAGACTAATTAACGTATTCAAAAGAAAGAACCTAAGAAGAATATGTCAAATAGCCAATATCTCTAACATTTTATGATCAATTAATCAACGATCAACCAATCCCCGCGGATAAACATGTAGATACTTTATCGCATACAGCGAGCGCCGACTCTCGGAGAATCCGAAGCTCTCCGCAGAAACAACTTCGGAGCCCAATTCCGGCGCATCGGCTCTTCTCCGACGGGAAATGCCTATATTAACATAGCGACAGGCCCCGTCCTCCCTCCCACGCCTGCCCCTCATATTCTCCTTTTACAGAAATTCCATCATAATGGCAGCCTCAATCAGGGCCAATTGCCGAAAGGTGATTTGCATTGGCAGGAATTATGCGTGTGTTTTTACCCCACCACCAATGGATAACCCAAGAGGAAGTCAACACCAGCTAACACAAATCTTGAAAGCGACCACATCACCGAGCTCAATAACACCAAGCCCAAGCAGCCGTTTTTCTTCCTGAAGCCATCTTCGGCTATCCTTTGCCCTGGCGAGGGCCCTGTTCTGCGTCCGAAGGGAACGAAGTTACACTACGAGGTGGAATTGGCACTGGTAATGGGCAAGACGCTTCGGGACCATGACCCGAATGATGAGGAGGGCGCTTTGGATGCGATTCACAGTTAGTTCTTCGCATTCCTTGTACGTTTCTTTCCTTTTTGAAACGACAATGGCTAATGGTTTATTGCTCCCTACAGGCTACCTGCTCGGCATTGACATGACTGCTCGTAACGTACAAGACGAAGCCAAGAAGAAGGGTCTCCCATGGTCCATTGCCAAAGGTTTCGATACCTTCCTACCTGTATCCCAGGTGATCGCCAAGCCCCAAATTCCCAACCCCCATGATGCCTTCCTTCGCCTGAGCGTCGGCTCGCAGTTGCGCCAGGCTGACTCGACCGGGTTGATGCTCTACCGGATCCCAAGGCTGCTGGCCGAGATCTCGCGGGTCATGACTCTGGAGAAGGGCGACCTGGTCTTGACCGGTACACCAAAGGGTGTCGGGGAAGTGAAGCCCGGAGATGTGATGAGGGCGTCGATTGAAGTTGGCGGAAAGGAGATCGAGGCAGGCCGAATTGAGGTCGAGGTTAAGGACCGGGAGGGCCGTTATGAGTATGCTGAGACCTAAGCCGTTGATAATTTTGCCATTGTATGAAATTTTGAGCCTTAGCATATACCTCAATGCGATGTTCTATCACTGTGTTACTGCGAGTGTGTAGTACGAGAGGTTGAAACTTCCATGAAGTCAAAGTACTCTCATATTGAGGAGCTCCTCTTCGTCTGCTGGTACGATGGGTATGACCCTGCGCTTTTTCTTCCTCCTGCGTCTGCTCGGATTGTTATTCTCTAAAGTCAGTCGAACTCCGCCTGAATCTGCCTTCATCCGTCGACATAATCCCCCAGCCTGGGATATATCCTCGTTAATCATGATATCAGCAAGAGCATTCCGCGACCATCCGGCGATATCTAGCTGCCTTTCAATGGGACCTCTGATTATCGGATTCTCCAAGCCACCCACAAATGCCTTTACAAAATTGCTGCTTTTGTCCCATGAAGGCAACTGATTGTGGATCTTGTCAGCGTGCGACAAATGATCACCATGCGGCCTCCCATCCTGTTTCGTTGACTGATCTAAATGCGAGTCTGATTCACCAATGCGCCTTCTTATAATTCGACCCCGTTGATCATCATGTTGCTCTTCAAGTAAACTGGACGGTCCCCATGTAGTCTCAGATAGTGCCCGTAAAGAGTCTCTCCGACATTGCGTCGAAGATATATCGTCTTTAGGCATCGAATCTGGAACAAGGACATCTGAGCCTGCTTGTATATCCTCGATATCTATGTCCTATCAGCAACCAAGATAGACAAATAAGGATCAAGATCCGCGCAGAAAAACCCAGTCAACCTCACACATAGACTTCCAGGTCACGAACATGAAACAAACACTCACCACCATTCCCACAAGCTTTCTCACGGAATCGCAATGTATCCCTCTCCTTCGCCAACATCCCTCGAACTTCACCCATAACATCCGTCTTCATAGACACCACGACTTGGGACAATTCATTCGTACGTACTCCAACATTCTCAAGCACATTCTTCATTTTCCCATTCTCAACCTCCAAGACCTCTATACGCCCAAGTAAAGTCGCAAGTGTACCTTCGACTCTACTCTCAATATCCTTCAGTCTCTGGATAATCTCGGTATCCGCTTGCTTCAGTTGTTGACTAAATTCACCAAGATCCTGTTTCAGAACATTGACAGTGGCTATGGTCGTGGAGAGGTCAGATTTTGCCGTATGGATTTGATCAACTAAGTGAATGTTTTCACGGCGGATTTCGTGGGCCCAGAGGAGCGAGGTAGGAGTTGGGTCAGAGGAAGTTTCCATTCGGGATTTATTTAGCAGGAAGCGTAACATAGAAGCAATAGGCTGGCTAAAGTGAGTCAAGGTGGTAAGAAGAATGGGGCGAAGGAGGGGGAGACATGGGAGGGTAAGAGTATTGTTGGGGTAGGACGATGTTCGGAGGTATCACCCAAGGAACGAATTCAGAATCTAGAGCAGAAATTTGAGAACATAAATCATGGATGGCATTACCTCCTGTCTATTGTACTTAAGTAGGTACACAGCCATCCCAACGTCATGATCATCTATTCGTCCACCCAAACTTCCAGAATGAACAATTCACATTTTGGCCCGATCTTTCGATTAAGTATGTGCAGCATCCTTAACCAACCAGAGCGAGCTAGGTACAATAGGGGGAAAAGTTGGAAAAAGGCCGAAGAAGAACCATGAATTACAGCAATAAGTCGCACAAACATGTCGCATCTCCATAAGCAAAGAACATAGGAAACATAAACGGCAACCAAGGGAGGTGTTCCTCCACTAGTTACCGCGTGTAAGGATAAATGCTGGAGACACAGAAAGCCACTTTTGAAGGATTCTCCTTTGCCAAGAGAAGCACAACGATGTCATAACGCCTTTTCCACCGCAGCTTACCCTTGGGCCGTTATTGGCAACTGCAGTCGTGACCCGCATCGGGAGGTATAGAGGTTTGAGGTGTTTAGATGAGGTCTGATAAGCAGTTAGTGTATGTGTACGTATAGAATCGTTCTTCGAAAGAAAGCACTTACCAGCAACATTCATGGGCATCTCCTCGATCTGGGTGCTGTAGAACTGCTCGATCTCACGCATCATGCGGACATCGTCAGCAGTGACGAAGTTGATGGCAACACCCTTACGACCGAAACGACCACCACGACCAATACGATGGATGTAGTTCTCACGGTTGGCGGGGAGATCGTAGTTGATGACCAGGGAGACCTGCTGGACATCGATACCACGGGCCAAAAGGTCAGTGGCGATCAGGACACGGGAAGAGCCGGAACGGAACTCCTTCATGATAACATCACGCTGAGCCTGCTCCATATCACCGTGCATGGCAGAGACGGTGAAATCACGAGCAGTAAGCTTGTCAGTGAGCCAGTCGACCTTGCGGCGGGTGTTGCAGAAGATGACGGCCTGGGTGATGGTGACAGTCTCGTAGAGATCGGAGAGGGTATCGAGCTTCCACTCCTCCTTCTCGACCGCAATGTAGAACTGCTTGATACCTTCGAGGGTAAGTTCCTGCTTCTTGACCAGGATACGGATGGGGTCGCGCATGAACTTGGTGGTGACCTCAAGGACATCCTGGGGCATGGTGGCAGACAGCAGGGTGACCTGGGTGGACTGAGGGAGGAGCTGGAAGATGTCGTAGATCTGCTCGGTGAAACCACGCTATTATTTTCGTCAATACTAGTGTTCTATATTAGTTCAAAGATAAGCGATTAAACTTACAGACAACATCTCGTCAGCCTCGTCGAGGATGAACAGCTTCATCTGGTCGGTACGGAGGACACGACGCTGCATCATGTCTTGGATACGACCGGGGGTGCCGACAACGACCTGAGGGCCCTCACGGAGAGCGTTCATGTCGTCACGGACAGCAGTACCACCGATACAGGCGTGGCAGTTGATGTTCATGAAGTCACCGATGGCAACGACGACCTTCTGGATCTGCTGAGCCAACTCACGGGTAGGGGCGACGATAAGGGCCTGGCAAGCCTTCAGGTTGCCGTCGATCTTCTGGAGAGCGGAGATGGAGAAAGTGGCGGTCTTTCCAGTACCAGACTGGGCCTGAGCAATGACATCGTTACCTATACCTTGTCAGTTGCGATTCTCCTGGTCTCGAGATACAGTATGAAAAACCTACCCTTGATGATGGGCATGATGGCACGCTGCTGAATGGCAGAGGGACGCTCGAAACCATAGGCGTAGACACCTGGAGAAAAACTGTTAGTACCTCCTTGTATAAACGTCTGTTTCGCTGAAGGAGTATCACATACCGCGAAGAAGCTCGGGCTTCAGGTCCATGGAGTCGAAGGAGTCGATGACTTCATCGTAGTTAGACTCGATCTGTCCTATGAATTTGAAAAGATATTGTTAGTCTAGATCTTGAAGTCTAATTATTTCATTCATGTTTTGTGTGGTGTGGTTCTTTTCCTCTTTTTCAAAAATTTTTTTTCTCTCGACATCAAACTGGGAAAAAGACATGCCCCACAGAAGAACATATACCAAAGAATAATCGAAAAGAAGACAAAGGGAAGATGCGATGAGAACATACCCTCGGGGATCTCTTCCAATCCTTTGTCGGCCATGATTGCGGTTGTAGAAGAAAGATCACAAGCAGAGTGCTGTGACCGGAAGACAGTGGGGTTTTGGGTGTGAACTTGAAGGAGGGAGGGTTTCTTAGCGACAAACGATCTCAGTGGGGTTCACCGGAAAAACTCACAGTTTGCAGAACCTTCACAGAATCAGAAACTAGACCTAAGACTCTCGAGTAAGAGAGACTTCACAGGATCTAGGAGTGGGAGTTGAATAAATAAGTTGTTTCACCGATGGTGTGGAATGGGAAAAGGAAGGAAAAGAAGGAAAAGAAAGCGAACTTTTTTTTTTTACTTTTCTTTTTTTCCCTGCTGCTCTGAAGCCGTGAAATTTTTGATTTTTCTCGCCCGTTTAGCGCCAATCAATTCTGCCCTGCTGAGTCCTACCGCCTTCCGAAAGTAGCCGGATACCCACGTTTTTGCCTCGTGCAGGGCTTTTTTTTTCGCCATCAATTTACTTTTTTTCTCTTCTGATGTTGGTTGCGAAGCCCTGGTCTAACGTAGAGATTTGCCGTCATTGTCGCTTGGTCTACCCAGTTTTTATGGTTCATTCCCCCATCTAATTATCCAGGGGTTACAACTATATCACTGACCCAATCCTTATCGTTTGGTCATTCTTCGTCATCTTTTTTCAAACTATTTCTTTGGTTCCATTGTGTTGGCGGCCTTATAGCAGCACCAAACCCCACCCGAAAGGGAAAGTCTAAGAAAATGCCGAATATCACTTCACTAGACAAACACAACACCAATTCCCAGGGTTTGACCGGGGTAGATGAAATTCCCGGTCACCCTTTAGGAGTCAAACCCAGTGGCAATGCTTTACTTGCCGAGGAGAACCTTCGAGCCGCTATTGGGATATTCAACTTGTTACCCGATGAACTGATATTAATACTACTAGAGTTTCTTGACGGCCCGGGTTTGCTGCGCATCGGGCAGACATGTAAAGCGTTCTATGCGTTTACTAGAGCGGAGGATTTCTGGAAAACTCTTTTTATTGGGTAAGACTGGTATAGATGGATCTTTTTTTGCTTTTGCTTTTGCTTTTTATTTTTGGCATTTTTGTTGTCGTATACACACCGTATATCAAGTTCTGCAATACGTGTGGACGTATGGTACTAGTGATGTTGCTTGTGCTAGGCAGCCGCCCCTCTGTTATGCTTGCCGTATAAAATACCATAGACTTAATAGTTGGACGTGTACTAAAGGTTCTCAGATCTCCTCCTAGGTCGTTTACCTGGAAAGGAACATGGCGGTCTACCTATCTCAACCTCCCACTGTCCGAAGCGGCTGTCCTAGACTGCTCCACTTTGTATTCAGATGCCCTGCACCGTCCCTTTTACTGCGCACACATTTCTCTGGAACCCTACGTCTCCAATATTCCTGCCAGAAACCAAATCGCCCGCCTTCGAAACCTTTCCCCGGAAGAATTCCAAGAGAAGTGGTCCGACACACCGTTCATCCTGACTGATCCCGTCAAAGAGTGGCCAGCCTATAAAAATTGGACCCTTGAGTCGCTGTTTACCCAATATGCGGAGACGGTATTCCGTGCGGAGGCTGTGGACTGGCCATTCTGGACGTATGTGGAGTACTTGAAGAACAACTCGGATGAAAGCCCTCTTTACCTCTTCGACCGGGCCTTCGTGTCCAAAATGGGTCTGAAGGTCGGTCAACTGCATGAAGAACCCGACGCCACATATTGGCCACCACCATGTTTCGGAGAGGACTTCTTCTCCGTCTTGGGCAATGACCGCCCCGATAGGCAGTGGTTGATCATTGGCCCGGAGCGGTCAGGAAGTACGTTCCATAAGGATCCCAATGCTACCAGCGCCTGGAATGCAGTAATCCGCGGCTCCAAGTACTGGATTATGTTCCCTTCGTCGTCGAAGCTTCCCCCACCCCCTGGTGTCTATGTCTCCGAAGATCAGAGTGAAGTAACCTCTCCTCTGAGCATCGCAGAGTGGCTTCTCGGCTTCCATGCCGAAGCCCGGCGCACACCGGGCTGTATCGAGGGTATTTGCCGGGAGGGGGAGATTCTGCATGTGCCTTCGGGTTGGTGGCATTTAGTAGTAAACACAGAGCCGGCCATCGCAATTACGCAGAACTTTATCCCACGTGCACACTTGAGCGCAGCATTGGACTTCCTGAGTAATAAGGCGGATCAAATTTCGGGATTCAGAAAGGATATTCACAACCCCTACGAGCGGTTTGTGAGGAACATGCGTGAGGCGCATCCAGACTTGCTTGAGCAAGCATGCAAAGAACTGAAAAAAAAAACCGAAGGCAAGAAACGGAAATGGGATGAAATTGTACACGGAAAAACCGAACAAGATGGTGCTGGCGACTCATCTGAAGCAGGTGGTTTCAGCTTTGGATTTGGAGATGACGGGAGCGACGTGGAAGTTCCCTGATTCAAGGATATGCATTATGACTGATGAACAAGACCAACCCGAATCAAAAATGCAAAGATACCATTCTGATATGCAGCATATGCTATTTAGCAGCCGACCGCTAAGCTTTGGCAAGATTCAAGGCTTCCAACTAGATCTGGGACGCCAACAACCATCTGGCAGTGTATGATCAATGGCAAGCAACGGACTTTGAAGCCGACAAATTCTCCCCAAACACAAGATACCCTACAAATGCTCCAACGGCAACAGCAATCATGACAAGGCCGTTGTAGGTCATAAACAGCAACCTGACTAATTAGTATTTAAACCAAGAGTATGTCATCGAAATTGAGAGAAGCTCACATGATGAAGAAGCTGTAGAAGACCTGCACAGCATATAACGCCGCCATGATGAGCTTTCCCCGCTGCTCCACAGCCCTCCTATTATCCCTACCTACAAGTAGCGGTGAGCTTGCGTCGCAAGGGGGGGCATGGCCTGAAGGGATGTTGGCTTGGGCAGCTCCGCCGGCGCTCTCATTGTCTTCACAGTGTCAATGGAATCAGACTCAAGCAACGCCCTGAAACATACAATGCCCAGATCTCTCCCGACAGAACCATTGTATATGTCACATAGTAAGAAATGTAGATAAATATACAACGCTTACCTCCTATAGTAGGCGTAGCAAACGCACTTAAACGTTTTTCTTGAGCTGCCTCGTACCGCCGGGTTAATTGCCGAACACCCTCATAACCGGCCGTCAAAAGTACGATAACTACCAAGGAGACGAGAAGGGAGAAGGGACCGGTAACGCGCCACTGGTGGAATATAATGCAAAGATCTTTAGAGGACCAGGTAAAGAGCATCTAAGTCTGTCAGCTGTATTCAATGTAATTAATCCAAAACCAATAATAAATTCACATTCATATTACACTGCCCTCCCATATCCATATCTCCATGGCCGCCATGGTCCATACCCATCCCGGCGTGGTGCATTGCGTGGTCCATATTGTACGGTACTTTCAGCCTGATAACGCAGAAGTGATCAACCAAAGAAAAGAATAGAAATGATGTGAGAAATAGATTTCTCAGAACAGCTGACTATTATCTAGAGATGGAAGTAGCACAGCGTTGTTGACGCCATCAACAACTCCTCCCTAGATAAAGACGCACATGTTGAAACTCATGTCCCACCGCCCGGCAACTCAATAATGCAAACCAACCAAACAGTATCGATAAGATCTGCGGCCAAATCCAGACCTTAGGTAACTCTTTCTCTTCCCCCATTCTAGGTCAATCAATTCAATTCCTGAGTAGACCCAAGAATACATATACACCCTCGAATCAGCTACACGAATATACAACTCACGATTTCATGACCTCGCGCGGGAAAGCGAACGAATAAAATGACGGAATCCGCCCCTCCGTCCTCCGCCGTCAACATGACCGCAACACCGGCAGCCCCAGCAGCAAGTACAAATCAAACAGGAACCTCCAACAACAGTAACAGCAATGGAACGACATCAGCCCAAAGCGGAGTAAACCGCGGCCTACCCTATTACGAGAAACTCCGACGCGAGCTACGTGATACCTTACAAAAGAAGCGATTGATGGACAAGAGCATGGTATGTCATCTCTGCTATCCCTCTCCAAAATACATGGTAGAATATAAATGGTATACCAGCTAGTCTATCTCCCTATGGTTGTACTAATGTAAGCGGAGACAGGCCCAACTTGAAGATCAAATCTTTCGCTTCGAACAATCCTACCTCGAAGAGACAACCGCTGGAAACATCATCAAAGGATTCGACAACTACATCAAGGGTTCATCTAGTGGTGCTGGCGGCGCCGGATCTTTAGCGCTTTCTGGAGGAGTGAGTGGTGCGAGACGGAAAGCACAGGTGACGGATTCCGATCGCGTTTTCTCTAGGAGTTCGGCGAGCTTTATGCGGGTATGTTTTTGTGGACTCTAGTCTTTTGCAGGCACACAATAAGGGTTGGCTAATGGATGAGAAGGATTCGACGCCATCATCCGCTCAGACTACTCCGTCGCATGCCCCGACGCCGACATCTGTCAATGGATCTTCAGGGAAACCGAATGGTGATTCTTCTGCGCCTGGGAGTGTAAAAGGAGGGTCATCTTCGTCGAAGAATAAGAAAAAGTCGAGTACTAATAAGGATAAGAACGACGATGACGATGACGAGTCAGGGAACAAGCCGCCTACAAAGCGATTGAAGATCAGCTATGGAAGGGATTGACGAGTCTACATTTGCGGGAGTTTTGATTTGACTGTTTGGGCTTACCAGGTTTAGAATGTGGGATCTGGGATTGTTTTTCGGTGATGGAGCTTTGAGGCGCCTGGGCTTGCTAGTTTTCTTATTTAATCTGACGAGCATCTACATGGTTTCTTTCATGATATCTTTTGTATTATTAAGCACCTTAGCTTATTTACTTAATTTTCAAAATATTCATACCCTTTATTTAAATCACAGTGGCTTATAAACATTGTCTAGAATAGATGACTACAGTTGCAGTCGGTAAGTAGCAACTTCGTACGCCCTTAGCTCGATATTCACATCGACGGTTTCTTTACCCTTAGTAGAGACAAGACTTATCTCATTGTCTTCGAGCACGTTACACTTCCAAACCTCCTTGACAGGCAATTTAGTGTGGATAGTGCCCCGGCTCTTGCCACCGAGTGACTCATAAATGCGTAGGATAATGCTCTTGCCTGGGCGACGGGGCAGATTGTCTCGGGAGACATCTTCGTCGTCTTCTCCGCGTTTAACAGCGTCGAGGATGAGCGATGGCGAACCGCTGATGGAGATGGAACTAAACACATCATTGCCTACCGAGCCAGAGGATGATTCAAGCACAAGTGGGTGATTGAAGTTATACCCTGCTCGGATGGTGCGCGAATCTAGAGGTCCGGCGTGAGGAAGGATCGCGTAGCGTATGTGATGGCGACCCATATCTGCGTGGGCGTCTGGTGCTTTCGGCGCACGTAGTAGAGAAAGGCGCATCAGGTTCCCCCATGTTGCAAATCCGTATTTGGAATCGTTCAAGATTGACACGCCGTATCCATTCTCTGACAAATCGGCCCATTTGTGGCAGCATACTTCGAATTTCGCCATGTCCCAGCTAGAAACATTAGTAATAGTTTTGCTTCCTTAGTTAGATTATTTGCTTACCTTGTGTTGTAGTGTGTTGGACGTCTGATGATTCCGTACTGGGTCTCGTAGGATGCCTCTGTGTTGGTAATGTCTACAGGAAATTCTACCTTGAGGAATTTCATGGTCTCTTGCCACTCAACCTCACTTGCAAATTCTACATATGAGGGATCATCCCCGGTGGCAGCTGAGAGGCTAATTGTTGTCTTGACCCAACTGTTCTCACTGATCTTAGTTTCGGTGATAACACTGACCCGATATGAGTCATTCTCGGCAATAGAGGTTATGTTGGAGTGTAACTCTTTCCTTGACTCGAGATGGAAAACTTCAACATCCCAGGCTTGCCAATAAAGTGGCTTGTCATCAAAGATAACTAGTTGTCCAGCCTTGCCGCCTTCAGCGATCACTTCACGGTTTGCCTCGACGTCGAATAGTGATGTTATGACACCATTGTGGATGTCAACTCTCAACTTCGTATTCTCCAGACGGAATACACCAGGCTGGGTCTCTGACACGGTCACTTGAGCAGAGGGAAGTGGTTGAGGCCGATACTCAATGAAGCCTGTCTTCCCGCTAACCACGGCATACTTCTGGCGTTCTGATTTTCCAAAGCCAGCAGGAAGTTTGACAACTTCACAACGATGCCAAGGCATAGTGTTGATTGCCAC
This sequence comes from Aspergillus hancockii, assembly GCA_001696595.2. Lineage (NCBI taxonomy): Eukaryota > Fungi > Ascomycota > Eurotiomycetes > Eurotiales > Aspergillaceae > Aspergillus > Aspergillus hancockii. The sequence goes on along the minus strand of MBFL02000047.1, from coordinate 102,285 downwards.
AAGGCTATTGCCAGACTTCTCATGGCTGAATCCAAGAGCCTCAAGGGCTTGTCTCCTGACTTTTTGTCCAGTCTCAAAGATTTCAGCATACAGCTTGTCGGAGTCATCATAACACATCTCGATAGAGCTACCTGGCAAGCAATCATGGAACTGGCAAAGGAGTACACCCTCCCACATGTGATCAATCTCCTTCTTGGGATATTGGTAATCACCACTGGTTTGTGACAGCGTTGCAAGAGTGGCTAGATACTCAATTTCACGAAGCAAGAACTCAGACTTGCGATTGCCTCGCTTGTTGTTTGCTTGTGTAGTATATGTGCCCCGATGCAACTCGAAATAAAGCTCACCGTACCATGTCGCAAATTGAGTGCCATCATCGGCCTTCTTTTCTAACTTTGCGAAGAAGTCGTCCACCGACTCACCCATCTGCACCCGCGGAAGCAAGCCTACCTTATCGCTCACTCCGCGGCACCTGCGCAGTTTCTCTAGGTGCTCGAAGGTCGGACCGCCACCGCCGTCTCCTTTTCCGAACACAAGAAGCGATGTGCTATCCTGATCCATAGACTTGTGCTGGGTGACACTACGTTTCACATCGCCAAAGTGAGCCGATGCAGTGTACGTTTCTGACGGTGCCATATGGCACATGACCTGACTACCATCGAGCGCAACCCACCGGAAGGTGGTGTGTGGGAAATTGTTGATGTTATTCCAGCTGAGTTTCTGGGTAAAGAAGCGGCTCATGCCAGCTAGACGGCACAGCTGGGGAATCTGTGTTGAGTAGCCAAAAGTGTCTGGCAACCAGAACGTCGTGCAACGTTCACCGAAGTGACTTTCGAAGAAACGCTGACCATAGAGAAACTGCCTCACCAACGACTCTCCACTGGGCAGGTTGGTATCATGTTCTACCCAGCTGCCACCAATTGGCTGGAAATGGCCCTTCTTGACCCATCCCTTCACGCGGTCGAAGACCGAGGGATAGTGCTGCTTCAACCATTTGAATTGTTGCGCCTGGGAGCATGTAAAGCGGTGTTCCGGATACCGTTCCAGCAAGTCACACTGGTTCGACCACGACCGGGCCACTTTACGCTTAGTCTCTGCCCAGGGCCACAGCCAGCATGTATCGATATGACAGTGCCCAATAGCATAAACTATCGGTTGCGAATCGGTATTGTACACATTTGATGAATCGACTTTATCGCCGAGATATTTTCTGGCAATCTTGCGTCCTTCTTTGATTGATTCTTGGCTTCCATTGCCTGCAATGAACGCGTCTATGATAGCGTTACCTACCACGTTTGCTTCATGTGACTCCCAGGAGTCCCCGGGAAACTCTCGAGCCGCATCTACATCGTGTCAGTGAATCCTGGTGGACTGAAAAAGAAAACATGATCATCGATCTGCAAGGGTGTGGACTCCATACCCCCAATAATCCAGAAATCGTAGAACAAAGCTCGCGCCTCAAGGTTGACAGCTGTGATCTGTGCCTTATCTAAAGTAAAATACTTATCAGGAGACGGCGGCTGAATCGAATCCCCACCGGGTGCATTGCCAAACATTCCATTGCAAGCCATCTCGATATAGAAAGTGTGTTCTTTCCCATCGCGCCAGGCGTCAGGGATAAGCCACTCAATACGCTCCCCGCCGCCAGTGAGACCCTGTAATGGATGACCATCATCAGTCCAGACCAAACCCTCATTATTGGCATCCCAGTGGAACTCCAGGCGTTCTTTTTTGCGCAAGTCCTCCGGAACTGTCAAGTGGATACGGAACCAGTGAGTTGACCAGCTAGGGCCAAATGAAGCGCCAATATGCGTGGGTTTGAATTCATGTGAGGTTGCCTCTTTGAAGGTCGGGCGCTCCAAGTCTGGAACGGAGTATACAGAGAGCTTGACATGGTCTTTGTCAGAAATCACGGCTTCGTAGAGCTTACTGCTTGGCGTTAGAAGTATACACCAATAATGGGATCAGCAATTGCGCCAACATACGAAATAAGATTCTGCCCCTCGTACTGGCCATTAGCCGTAAATTGTCTCAAGCGATCTGTGTAGATACCCCGGATACGTTGACCGACGGGACCCTCTGGGGCCCGGGGGAGAGAGCTGGAAGCTTGTCGGGGAACGTCTCCACCCATGATAACGGTTCCAATTAGTTGTAGATAACAGCTGAGCTTATCAGATTATCAGAGAGTGGTGGTGATAGTGGTGAATGATGATTGCATGAGAGCAGGGAGACTTGATGATAAAAGGAAAATGTTAATTGAAAGAGGCAACGAGAGGGGAAGTGATGATTAACGGGGATCCAGGAACAAGAACAGGTGACATTGTTTCCAGGTACGTAAATGCGGAGAAAGCAAGTGATCTAACTGGAGAATATGGTTGGATGGCGGGGAAACCACCATCCGGATGTCTTGGAATGTTGGCCATTTGGGACTCAGGATATTTTATTGTATTATATGAAGTTACACTTCCTGTAATTGAATAGTAGTAGTTACACGCCATTGAAGATCCTAAATAGTAGCTATTATTCTTGTTGTTGTGATGCGATTCTTCACTCAGAAACATTACTGCTTTTGCTTGTATCATCTGACCTAGCACCGAAAAGGAACATGTGACTTCTTATATCCCAGCTTGATAATGAAGCCTTTTAACGTGTACTGATTAATTGAGAGCCAGTAAAAATTTTCCACCAAGTATTAACTCTTCTTCAGACCCGGCCACACTGTAGACCCGATTTATAATCTAGGTCTACTCAAATAGGAAGGCAGTGAATTTCTAGTCATTGTCCAATATGGATCATGGGGTATCTAAAGACCCATTAGATTCAGTCAAGAGACAAAGAGCCGCTGGTGCTCGTACAAATTCATCATAAATCACAAGAAAGAAAATAAACCAATTATCATGCACATGAATGATTGATCAAAGTTTCCAATACTTCCAGAAATATCCCCATAACGCCCAGTGTAAATGCCCCCGGGATATCGAAGAAGAGACAGACACAAAGTAAAAGTAAAAGTAAGCGAAGACGTGAGTGGTACTTGAGTGAGGAATTGAGAAGGTACGAAGTAAGAAGTGCCGGAAAGTCGAATAACGATATGAGATCGGTGAGATGACAACAAGCTAGTCCCTCCATCCCTTGTAAGGTCATATCCAAGGATCAACTCGTCCGTAGGTCGTATATGGATTAACAGGCCCAATGAGTCTAATTTTGGACTTCAGATTTCTTCGTCTTCGGTCGACGTGAGCCTGAATTATCCTCTGTCTCGCTCCGTCCAACGCTACTAGAACATAACTTGTTCCATCCTGCAACGCCCTCACGCAAAACTGCGTGCTTTGATGCAGTGGAGAGAATGTTGGCCGCTTGTCTCTTGAATTCAAGTCAGGTCGGAAGGATGAAGCTCTTTTTCGATAGTTTGGAAACCTTACGTTGCCCCTTTGTCTATAACTTATTCTTTTTCCACGCCCGGATTTCTCCCATAAAGCTGATTGGTGCTTTTGAATGGCAGTTATTGTCAAAATTTGTGACTGTTTTCTGTAGCATCCCATCAATTCTAGCATTTTTTCACTCTCGTCCACACTCGAGTGTGTAGAGACCGACAGCCGCTTCATATCATCCGAAATATCAAGATAATTCTCTTGTAACCCTATGCTACCACGATCTGAGTAGTTCGAGTAGTTGCTGGAGGCGGTCTTCCGAGCGGACCTTAATTCGTCCGGAAATTTAGAGGGAGCTGTCAATGGTCGTGGTGGTCGCTTAGGCTTATCCTTATCAACCGAGTGCTTGGACAGCCTTCGTTGTACGTAAGAGCGTATAGAGTTTCGCATGTCATGAGCCCGTGCTCGTTTGTCAGATGCAGTCCAGCGGGAGCCTTTTCTCGTAAAGTCGAGAGCTGATAGTTTTAACCGGCTGCCAGTATGTTTCCGAGATGTGGACGGGGATTTCGGATAACCAGATGGAAGCTCTGATGGCGTAGCAAGCTCAGGAAAAAAATCCCACTTCTTTTCTCTAAAATAATGATTGGGTGCGGCACGATTCGCCGGCAGGTATGTCCGGCGCTCGAGATGATCATTAAATAGGGTGGTGAGTGCCAGAGGCGATGGCCCCGGTTTGTGATAGGGCTTCCCAGGAGAAGCGCGGTCTATTGAAACTGTAGAATTCTCGGCAAAGTCGGTAAGATCATCCGAGGCTGAGCGAACGAAGACTGGATAGCTTTCCAACGAAGCGTCAGACTGGCGACGAGTATCAAAGCTGATATCCGTGCTGCTATCGTCGCTCCATGCCGTTGAACCCTCCAGACAGGGTGTTTCGGGCAGTGGTTTCGTAGGTAGCTCAGGGAGAGGTTTATCCAATTGTAGTACGGGCCGAGTAGGAGGTTGGGGAGCTCGTGGAGGAATGACTTTTTCTAGTCCCTCGAGAGACCGGGACGGTCTCACCGGAGGAGCTTGTCTAGGTACCGCGAAAGAAGTTGGCGAAAGCATAGTTGCGATTTGGCTTCACTGCGTTTTGCAATCGAGAAGGTTGTCTTATCTTCTTCCCCTTCCCCGAAGAAGAGGGGGATTAGGCAGGATAGATAGAGGGAAGAGTAGGTAGTGCTGATGATAAGCAAATGATCCGGGAAAGTAACCACTTCTGTGTCACATATGATCGAAAGAGGCCAGATTATGCCTGACTGCGCTTCTGAAGGCTTGCAGAGTCCCAAGGCTCAATAATTGTTCTTCTTATCTGCGTCCAGGATGACGGTCACAAGACCACCCCCGCAAAGTCAGCTTGTGGCGCGAGCCCTAATCCTGGTCTGCAGAAGAATTTCCAGCACCGGAACACGCGGGGGCATTTTCCTAGAAGGAAGGAAAAAGAAACAATTCAAATAAGTGACCACCGGGGGATTAAAAAAGAAGAAAAAGAAGCAAACGAGATTGACAAAGAAAGCAGAGATAATGTGATATAAAGGGGTGGAAGGTGCAGCTAGACGACGCATAGAACTGGGGAACAATAATAACACTGCAGTATTATTACCCACATCCCTGGATAGAAATGCCCGGAACGGTAGTCCAAGAAATAAAAAGACCCATCCAAAGTGTTATGGTCTAGTCGTGGGTCTCATGCAGGAGCGCCATGGCCGTGGTCATCATGGGCGATAATAACCTCATGGACTGGCGGCAGGGTGACACACCCATGCAAGGGATACTCTGATATTGCACCGCCTGCTCCGATATCAGCAGTCAAATGGACTATCGCAATAAATTGATGAAGGAAAAGTTCGTCCAAGGAGCATAGTTTCTGGAACACGGCAAATAATCTCATTACTAGCTCATAAAAGGCATGTAAAATATTGGAAGGGTTAAAAGATGGTGCTAAAATACAGTACATTAAGTCCGAGAGTTAGGACCGGAGGGTATTGCCCATAGGCAAGGGAGCTATCCTTGGATCGAGGAAGCCGTACTTGACAAGTGGATCCGGTACTTACCCTGTGCCCAGTGTCCACATTATTAGGGGATCATCATCGTTGACACCGCAATTCCCTGAGGCCGATCAAAATCGAGTGGAGGGTCGCTGCCAGGACCCAATATGGACTGGAACAAAGTATCTAGAAGGCGAAAGCCCGACAATAGACTTCATGCCGACACTCAATTGCGTTAGTCGCTCCATGTGTTCGTGCTCCGCAACAAAGAAAACATTCTTTGCCGTCAGCAGCCACATCTCTAGTGTCCTTAGTGCGCCCGATGGTAGTGACGAATGCGGATACGGATGTAAGTGCCATCCGCGTGTTCTCATTTTTACTTTTTTCCCTAGATCTCTTGCCTCCTAATAGCTATGTGTTTTAGTTGCATTGCCAACATGCGCTTAGTGCCTTATTCGCCTATTTCATGACATACATACAGGTTGATCTATCACATTGGCGTCTTGCGGTGAGCGCCTCAGAAATATAGGCTCTCTCTCACATGAATTTAGATTTTCACTGACAGTGTCATCGTACAGAAACAAGATAAGACAGACAGACAGACAGACATACTCTCTTCTCCTTCTCTTCTTTTCTTTTGTCTATTTCAAACTTTCCTTCTAATCCGATGGACTTGGAGCTGAAACCGGGGTATCGCGCAGCGCTAATTTAGCTAGCCCTAACTGTGATCTCTAGTGACTTTGGCATACCGGCCCAGGTGCAACAGATGAAAAACTTCCTTATTTAAAATAGCTCAATTCTTTTCCCTTTGTGCCTTCATTCAAACTGGACTTGAGACAGACAATTTTATGTGGCTCCCATGTTGCCAGAAAAACTATTCGTTGATGCGAATTACAAAGAGGCTATACCCAGAATCGGCAAAACAGCTAAGTCAGTTTGAAGACAGATTTTTCTATTACTATGTTGGTTACATCCGCCGCAAGTAAAATATCACTCCATAATATGAGCCACGACTAGCTCCTTCATGTCTAGCTCATTCAAATAGCTTCGGCTCATTCTTTGGAACCCTTTACCACAAGCCTCCTCCTAACGAAAACACTAGCTTTCAGCTCGTAGAAAAACAGTCATCTTTCAATGTGGCTTTAATGTAGCTTTGATATATTGGGATTCATGTAACCAAGAGAGCATTGTGGTATCAATTCCACATCCATGAAGCTGGAACACCTCACATTTGCCCCTGAAGCCTCTCCATAAACGGCCGGAAGTATAATCCAAATGGGGAATTTAACGGGATGCTTTCGGGCGCTCGATTCCCTCGATGAGAAAAGGTCTGATTACCAAACAGCCAACGCTGCTAAAAAAGGGATTTGCAGGGTGATAAAGATTGAAGGACACGACATGCGCCCCGATGAGTTTACACCTAAAGCACACGCTAACGGTGACAGTATCGAAAAACACACATGGCAATCCTTAGATCTGCACACGTCCTTAATTAGATAGAAGCAAACTCTCTTTAAAGCTTTGCCAAATTTGTATGCATTGAACGACATCAGGACACTTCGGTGCATAATTGGCAAGCAATAAACCTTCCCACATGGCTAGACTGGGCACTAGTATGGAATCTGTTTCTAGGATCTTCCTAGAACGGTTTACCTATCCCTGCACCGACGCCCATGGTACCTTTACCCCGTAGCGTCCTCCCACAATTTTCTCCCTTTCAGCCATTTTTACCACCCATAAATCAACCACATAATTGCGGTTGCCCCATGCATGATTCATGAACCCCGAAAACGGTCTCAGTCCCCTGATTCGTCCGGTGCGACTGTGGTAGCGCTAAAATCAAACCCCGTTGTGACCGCTCCGAATCACCTGTTCTCAGTAACGACCGAAATATCTATCCTATCTAGCGTATCCCAGGGTGTCCCGGTTATATCTCGGACCAGGGCTCGATCAGTTTTGACCAGTCAGAGACTCGGCCAAGGAAGTCTGTCTTGAGACCCAAATGCGTTAGTATTTTGAACAACAGCTGATGCGTAAGATCACCAGTGATCCAGGCCTAGCACAGTGGACAAGGCCCTCGGGAGGCCCAAAAAAAGAAGCTCGGACTTAACCGTCGCCTTCTTAAGTGGCCCTATTCAGCCGAGGAATGTATCAGATTCGAGAACTGTGTACTTCGTAGATAGCAATAGAATTTATGAAACTAACTTCCCGTCATATGTTCCAGGATATAGCCTCAGGGAACGGGCAACCGACATATCGTATTGAATCCAGGATGACGCATTGACTCAAACTGTCGTAACGGATCGGTTCGTGATGTTACCGCAACTACCGAGTATCCGTGTCATGGGTTCATAATCATCTATCCTGTACCTCACGACGGAAACCACACGCGAAAGTGTCTCACGCTGAACTTCCATATGCAGTCAATTGTTCTCCAGCTACTCTCATACATCCATTCTACGGTATTGATTATTATGTTTACTTCTCAGAGGATATCAACGGCGCAGGGTGTCCTTTGCGGAACGCTGTCTCGACCGATGCTAAACGAACGAACAAAGGAATGTTGGTGGGAATCTTGCCTAGGCGTGTAGACCCAGCGAATGCCCGTCAAAGAAAACGGGAACAATTGACGCTTTGATCCCTTCAAGACTCACTCTCCCTTGATGGCACCAAGCAGGGCGGCCAAAACGTGGAATTAGAGTTTAGTTTTACCCATGTACAGCATGGCGTCTTCACAGGTACTTACCGGTCCGCAAGCAAGGCACTCTCCTGGAAATATAATTAGCAACGTGCTCACCGTGTAACATTCGACAATTGTAGTTTGGTGTTCTCTTTCCTTGGACAGTGTTCTAACTATTCTGATTGGTCAAATGATGTCCCGATCGACCTGTACCAAACCTACCATCAGTACCTCGTCGTCAAGACTGATACAGACTGGAAAGAGGAGAAAATAGATGAAATGAAATGAACTAATATTGAAGTTAGAGAGAGCGAGAGGATTGCCATTCGGGTGCCAGTGCCTTCGCGTAAATTCTATTTCAAAGGTGAGAAATCTTTTTCATTGTCGGAATTATCAACTTCTACTACATTAAGAGCCAATAGAGTGTTGTAAGAGAAGATCCAACCTAATCGGAGTTTGCTGGGTTAGAGAAGCCCTACAATGACCAATGCCAATGGGTTTCTGGTCCGGTGTCCGGCCACCGTTGGGTTTCTTCACCAGTTTCCTACCTTTGAGCTCGGGGTTATCAAAGCACTCAATGAGATAAAGCTAGTAGTACCTTCTTGGGCTTGCATTAGTTGCCACATGTTTGTAGTAAAGGAGGGTGTGAATGGCCCAGAGGTTTGGCTAACGGGAATAATCTACGGCCGCATGATGCAAACGCCCTTCTATTCCCGCGACCTAAAAGTCACATCAACCTCTACTGTCTGGATGGCCAGAGTTTACACTATGACAACTCCTCACTCCTGCTCGAAACCATCGTTCGAAGATGCCAATGATAGTATGCACTAAACAACCGGCCCGAGCCAATCTCTCATGTCTGTGACTGCTTAAAGCTGGTCATATAAGATTGCATATTAGACTCGCGATCTAGGATGACGTGAGATTAGCCACTCATGTTGAACCCGCAAATCTCAGCAGCAGTGTTCTAAATCCGTTGGTATACTAGGATACTCCGTAGAGTACCTTGCTATGGCTGTTTAATTCCATCAACGTTTAGCATGCATACCTGGACATTATTGTTTGATCTTTCGCTTGAACTTGAGGAAGCAATTGCCCTAATATTATGGTATTTTTCTAACAATTAATGCAGATTACTTGCTATCTAGTATTGAACTGTATTAGCTCACAGCTCTTGTAGGGAAATCGCCATCTTATCTCACTCGGCCTACGGAATATTCACATCTCCTTCGACAGTCTTCCACGACTAGCAAATCTTAGGCCTGGTAGCAGGACATAACGATAAGAATTATCTATGTCCACGAGAAACACGCTAGACAGTTCTAAGACTAGTAAATGAAAGATGTTGCATCTCTTGCTCAGACATACTCCCTCTTGTTAGAAACAGTAAAGCTTGGCAGGTGAAACAAAATGCCACTTTTTCTTTTCTCTTATTTGTTTGTTCATTTTATTTACTTTTCTTTTTTTCTGAGGAGAAGATGATTGCTTTTGCGCCTGTACAGCTATTGATTATTTTCGATTTTCTGAATATTGCTAGGTTTTTGTATATATATGTCGCTGCGCTTCCGAAACGCAACACAACTACCCCAAGACTTTTATTGAAATATAGGTTTTTAGGAAGTACATAGATCACTATGAGTTTATCAACTTACCGATGATGATATAGAGTACCGCAGTACTAGCAATTCGAATAGATAGTAACAAACACATCATTCAGAGAAAAGTAGCCCGGACACCAAGGGAGGACAAAAGAAAGATCCTGGACACCACATTTCTCATCTAGACCGTTCAGGCCTAAAACATGATTTGAGGTCCGGTGGGATCATGCACCTTTATTTCAAGCTCTCATTGGCGTAAAATGCCCCCAGTCAAGCCGAAGTGCCCCATCGTAGGTGCAGATCCCGCCCTGTCGGTCCAAGAGGAACCAAAGAAATGCGGCACTTCAGCACTGACCAACCATAAGTCACGACGCGTGCACACGCAGAACCTCAACTTCCAACTTGTCCTCAACTTCTCCCTTTGCTCGTTCTTCGACCCGCATTCGGTCAGTTTTGGTCACGCATCTAGCCCTATCTAGGGTCATCCGCTTTGAACGTTGAAGAAGACTGGAGGTTTGGATTATCAGAGTGTGATCTGAAAGTTTGAAACCACTTATACTACCTTCGTCCGAGTAAGTACTTATTAGAACCGGTCTTCCATAGGTCGAGCCAGTACCCCCCACTGGTTCTTAATTTCCATGTCCCTCATCTGTCTCTGAAGATATCAAGTTATCGGCTAGTGCCGGCCCATCAGGATATTCAGACCGGGCAGATCACTCAGCTATCTACAATCATGGGGATGCTAACGTTCGGGCGCTTTCTTAGTAGACCATATCATCACGACCGTGACGGGCCTACGATTTTCACTTTTAAACAGAAACTCATAATGGAGGACGGTGCTTCCTATGCGACTGGTGACTCGCCTGTTCTTCAGGCGATCCCTGGGGATGACATGTCGGACCTGGACGAAATTGCAGGGTCCTCTGATGGCTTCTATTCGCCGCCTGACACACCTAGAAGGCCTTCTTTTTCGTACCAGGATGACTGGGAGACTTTTCCACCGTTGGATAAGTTGACAGTCTTTGATTTACTGGACAACCTTTCTCTGTCTCAAAGACTCGAGAAATTACAGCGAACCCTCAATGCGCAGAAAGAAAAGATGAGGAAACAGCGTGAGAAGCTGAAGTACACCTCTGCAACTGCCAAAGATCGAGTCGTGGGTGAATGGAAAAAGCGTGTCCCAACGGCGGACGAGCGGCTTGACAAGTATCGCCGCCGTATGAAAGTCAGTGTTGAGCGCCTGGGGAAACAGTGGAACGCAACAGCGACCGTTACATTACGCGAAAAGATTTCTTTCATTGCCGGTGTCCTCAACATCTTCTTCAGTGGCTACCTCATTGGAGCTCGTCCGGATGTTTTTTATATCTGGTTCACTGTACAGCTGGCCTACTTCATGCCGATTCGGTACTACGGGTATCACAAGCGAGGCTATCATTACTTCCTGGCCGACCTCTGCTATTTCGTTAACGTGTTATGCATGCTGAGTATTTGGGTCTTCCCGAACTCTAAGAGACTCTTTATCAGTGCGTACTGTTTGACCTTTGGAAACAATGCTGTTGCAATTGCTATGTGGCGGAATTCCCTTGTGTTTCATAGTATGGACAAAGTCGTTAGGTAAGGCTTGGACCTTTCCTTCCCAGACATCATCTGATTATCTGACCCTGATTTGCAGTCTCTTCATTCACATAATGCCACCAGCGACCTGGCATTGTCTTGTTCACTTGACTTCTGCGGAGATACTGAAGGAAAGGTTTCCGGCGATTCACGATGTCAAATACAGTGAAGCTGGATCGCCAGATCACTTTACTCTTCTATCTATGATGGGCTGGGCGACAATACCCTATACAATATGGCAGTTGTGTTATCACTGCTTTATCACAGTGCGGCGTGCCGAGAAGATTGCTGCAGGGCGCCCAACAAGCTTTACATGGCTCCGCAAATCATACGCGAAATCCTGGATTGGGAAATTCGTCCTGGGACTACCTGAATCATTACAGGCTCCTGCCTTTATGATGATCCAATATTTTTATGCGACCTTAACGATGATTCCATGCCCACTTTGGCTATGGTCCCGCTGGGCTAGTGGGCTATTCCTGACTGCACTTTTTATCTTGAGCATCCAAAATGGTGCGACGTACTACATTGACATCTTTGGGAAACGCTTTCAAAAGGAGCTGGAAGAGTTGAGAAAAGATGTCGCACGGTGGCAGTCCTCTCCTGAAGGAGCCGCTACTAGCCCAACTATCTTGACGTCAGACGGCACTGTTGCCACCGGGGCGCAGATCTTGGACGATTCTGGAGCTGCGGAGAAAGGAGAAACCGACAAGGCAAGCATTGATACGATCCCTTTGCTTGACTCTAGCGCGATTGCAAGTGGGATGCAAGACACGCCTTCTGGTTCTCCGACAGTACGAGAAAGGAAGTAGATTTTCTCTTCTGAATACTCTTACATGATATTGTCTCTCCGGCGTTCTCTCTTCTGTTTTGCCTATTTGCGAATTTTGCTACACATCCGATTTTGAACCGATGATACCCATCTGACTATTTAGTCGTTCTTTACTAAAGATCTTTGTTTATACATGGTATTCGCACTTCTGATTTTATAGAATATAGGCTTTTGGTGTTTGATAGCTTACGCCTTACGCGGTGGTTTTTGCTACATCCCTCTTTTATCGGCTATTAGAATAGTATGCAGATAATTAGTTGAGATAACCTCATGTATATTCCTCTTTTCGAGTGTTTAATACTTTTGGTCCCCGTTCTCGATATTTAGGAGTGTATATCCACAAAAGTATTTGCCGCCGAGAAATCAGCAAAGCTTATGCGACTCCGGAGCGGCGACTGCGCGACCGTCCACGAAATAAACTCCGGCGGCGACAAATTGTAAACCCCGAAAGCCGCAGTCACGTGAACGGTCGCCTCTGCTCCAGAACTTAGGTGGACGAAGTCACCACCTCATCACACACTTGATATTCTTGCTAATCTTGTTTATGTTATCTGCCATATGAGACCATATAGCTAGCTCTGTCTGCTTGGTTGAAATTGTTGTTCCTGTCTTGTATACTACCTCGCTCTCTCGAGCATTTTCTTTCCAAAGCCATCCGTCATGTCTGTCAGCATCAGGTCGGCTAGACTTGTGCGCGGCATGCACCCCGGTTTGGTCGGTATGTTTGAGCCCCTGCTACTAGCTTTGCTATAATGTCCTCATTTTTTAAAACGTTAACGTGCATGGCTGACATTCATCTATAAACAGCCCGACCACGCTTTACTGGTGCACTGGGCGCAACCTCGGCCGCGAACCTTTGGATAAATGGCAGAGATCTACCATTCCGCGTACAAGCCTTAGCGATCCTGATCCCTTACCGTGGGTACGCCACAGAGCAATCGACTTCTACCTCCTCTTCATCGGACTTTCCCCCTCCCGGCTTCAACGCCGAGCAAGCAAAAAAGCCCCTCGTGCCAGAGCCTGCCAAGGCAGGTCAACAAGTTCCTAAGTCAGAATTGTCGGTCACTACAAAGGGCAATGTGCTAAGCAAGGATAAACCAAGTGATGCGAGCGCAGTGAAAGAGACCACTGAGGAGAAGAAGGAGCAAAAGAAATTGACCATTGGGCAAAAGATCAAGAAGGAGGTCCAGCACTACTGGGATGGTACCAAGCTTTTGGCTACAGAAGTTAAGATTAGTTCAAGACTAGCATTGAAGATGGCAGCGGGTTATGAGCTGAGTAGAAGGGAACACCGACAGGTTAGCTCTTTCCGCCTTCTACAACAACCCTCAACAATACTAATTGTTTCCATTCGTCTAGCTTCAACGAACGGTTAAGGATCTTGGTCGCCTAGTTCCATTTTCCATGTTCATCCTGATTCCCTTCGCAGAGTTGCTACTTCCCGTGGCTCTTAAGCTGTTCCCTAATCTGCTCCCGAGCACATACGAGGGACAGAAAGCGCGCGAGAAGAAGGCATTGAGCCTGAGCTCCACGCGGAAAGAGTTCTCTGGGTTCCTGAAAGACACACTTAAGGAAAGCGGTCTTCCCGTGACTGCAGCTACCGTTAAGAACGAGGAATTCGCGGAATTTTTCAAGAAAATCAGGACGACCGGAGAGGCACCTTCTACTGAGGATGTCATCAAAGTTTGCAAAATTTTTAAAGATGATCTGACACTGGACAACCTGTCTCGGCCTCAGTTAGTTGGTATTTGCAAGTATATGAATCTCAATTCTTTCGGCACTGATGCTATGCTCCGGTACAATATCCGTCACCGCATGCGGCAAATCAAGCGCGATGACCGCGCTATCTTCTACGAGGGTGTTGAGTCCCTTTCTGTCCCTGAATTGCAGATGGCTAGCGCCTCCCGCGGTATCCGTACGCACGGTGTCTCTCCCGCTCGTTTGCGCGAAGATCTGTCGATGTGGCTTGATCTTCGTCTCAAGCAAGGCGTTCCATCTACCCTCCTGGTTCTGAGCAACGCCTACGTTTATGCGCAGGGAGGCAAAGAGGCAGAGATGTCGTCTCAAATCGAAGCTCTGCAGTCAGTTCTATCCAGTATCCCTGAGGAACTCTTCCATGAGATCGAACTGGAGGTGCACAACGCCGAGGGTGCTGCCACGAACAAGCAACGTCTCGAGGTCATCAAGGAGCAGCAGGAGCTCATCGAGGAGGAAAACGAGCAGAACAGCGAGAACGAGGAGAAAGGTGTTGCTGCGCCTAAGGATCACGAAGATATTGATGATAAGGACGATGTTAACCTCGAGACCAAGTATCAGGCTCAATCCGGAGAGGCGGTTGAGGCTGCGGTCGAGGGCGAGAAAGCAGAAGAGGCACAGCGAACGGCTTCACCGGCCCAGACAAAGGAAGAAAAGAAGGAGACTTCCACTTAAGAACCACCTTCGTTGACCACTATATCATATAGACTTTCCTTCATCCGCTCCCATTCCCACTCTTCATCTTCTTGGCTGTGTTATTGTTGATACGATAGACTACTTTTCTTGTCTAATGTGCTTGATTTTGAACCCCTGGCTTCTGCGGTTAATCACTACCTGTTTTCATTATATGTATCACCACCTCTTTATTAGTGGTGTTCTGGCTCAATAGACACCTGGCAAATACGCGGAAAACACCATCTCGTCCACGACTTCTATATACTTTTCCGCAGAAAAGTGTACTAGTCTAGACAGGACGGTTCTGAAATATAGACCGAATTCAAAGTATCATGATATTCTACTCTTCTGGCTCACAAATACGTCCAGTATGCTACATAGTGTTGCGGTTCAACAAAGTACGTACTTGGAGGTAGTTCACTTAGATTAATCCATTTATCGGTTGTCCCGTCCAATGATACTCTACCGTAACCTCGGCAATTCCAGTATGTCGACTAAGCATCTTGACTAGCACAATGTTAATCTAGTTTGAATAAGCATTAACACTCAGATCTGTCGCTTGTACCATGAGAAACAAAGGAATCATTCGATTTGTTGTGAACACTCGTGGTTTCAGCACTCAACGCTCGAACAACTCGCAGAAAATGCCACGCCTGAATGCCGTCTCGCAGGTATGGTAGACCATTCATTGACCCACCTACCCCACATCTTCTACTACATCTTAGGTATCCTTATTATCGCTCAGAGAAAATCATTACTACACTACCCAACATCTAATCCCTGTCATACTCCCGACCTCCCTTCTGCCGTGTCTCATTCACACTCACCCTTGTTTTGTTTCCCGCGTAAGGGGATGACGTGTATAGGCTAACAGTCAGCCCGTTTGCTTTTGATGCCACCAGAATGCAGTCGACCGGTTGAGATCGTATAGATCGCCACCAACCAACTATGACATGGTACCCTTGTCGCGACGAGCGTCGGTTTTATTGCTTCTTTACGCAGATTCCATGGGAGATCTCCGAGTGGTTCTTACCATGCGGGCAAAGACTTTGAGTTCGTGTAAGTCAAACAGAGGAGGCCTCGGAATTAAATACTCAAATAAAAAAACTTAAAAAAGATGGAATGGAGAGGCTAATCCTCAAATAGATGCTGGTCAAGCGGCGTTGCCTGGAGGTAGGCAGCAAATGATGCAACACCCAACAGGAGGAAACAATAGATATGACTGAAACAATTAACGATTTATCAGGTAGAGCCGACTCACTTGAAGAGACCCCGTTTCAGACAGCACGACGTGAGGCAGAGGAAGAGATTGGTTTGCCAGGCATTCACCAGTCACTCCCTCAACCCTTTTCTGTGGAGCACCTCTGCGAGTTACCAGCCAATCTTGCAAGAACAGAACTGGTGGTGCGCCCCTGTGTTGCACTGCTTCATTCATATGATGAGAAAACTGGGCAGAATGCCGACCCTGAAGAGTCGTTAATTCCAAGACTCGACGCCAGAGAAGTTGCAGCGGTGTTTACAGCACCGTTCCATAATTTCTTGCGAATGAGCGATGAGGATGACTGGGGCGCAAACCCAGCGGATTGGTACCAAGGTGCTTGGACAGAGTGGCATCAGTCTAACTGGCGAAGTGCGTATACTCACAAAGGGCTTTTCCTACCCCTTTCTTACTATACGTTATTAATGACCAAACAGTGCACCAATTTTTCGTGCCCATTAGACCTCAGTCAGTGGTCAAACCTCGTAACACTAATCAGCGACAAAAGCAGACTGTTAGTGCCCTGGAGGAAGAGGAAAAGCCCGGAGTGGTAACTCGGTACCGGGTTTTTGGGATGACAGCTCGGATGCTGGTGGATGTTGCGCGAGTTGCATACGCAGAGGAGCCGGAATTCGAGCATAACAGCCATTTTGGTGACGAGCGCCTTATAGCTCAACTACGGAGAATGGGACGACTGAGTTCCTTCCGTAAATCTGGAGATATTCTCACGCGGGAGGACATGGAGAAGGCTGCTAAGCTCAGCTGAGCTCACTGCTAAGTTGTATATTTTGTATATATTGGTGATTGGAATGTGCAATCCAACATGATACAAGAGGGTACTACTTACCATTAGAGGACATTTTGATATAAAGCTTGAGGCTAAAAATGCGTTTGGAAGGGGCACTGAGCTCATGTCATGTGGGAGCCCCTTCTATAAGCAAGCAAAAACTATATATTTAGCCACTCTTCTAGCTTCGTTCAACGCCATCTCTCATCTCTCATCTCACGACTCACTCTCTACCGCTATCATATCTTAGTTCCGAAGCAAGGTTCATTCGGTTCTACGTATCATCCATTCTTAACTCAACAACAATCCTCACGATGGCCCGCCCCCAACACTAGATGGCCTCCCACTCAAACTACGCACCCAGATTTACACAGTGGCAATGATACCTCCGAGATGTCAATGACTCGACTATCCCTTAATCCCCCTAGACCGTCATCCTAATCTAGGCTCCGTCTCGTTAGCAAGGAGCTCAGATGGATAGCCAAGTGGGGTCTATGCGCATACTTCGTCTTCATGTTCGATAGTGTTCAACCCTTGGAGCTGCCAAAAGCTCTTGAGCACCGCATAAAACACTTTGCCTACCACCCAAGGCTCTATGGTAGATATAAATCCGATGAGACCAGCATGCAGATGCATGAATTCCACATGAGGTTTATGCATCAACGCATGGATCTCCGCACTGTTCGCCTCGCATCCCGTCGGAGATGTTAAGAGAGTTGCTAGGCATCTCACTCAATAGCGTCTGCATAGTCAAAATAGCTCGTATCGAGTTGTGGTTATGGGTTAGGCTAAGGGGAACGGACAATGGGGTGTCTTTACCGAGCACGTGTTGAAAGAAGTTAGAAAAGGGTTAGACGATGATAGAAGGCGGTATCGACAACTGGATTTATATTACCCTATCCGCGATTGGTGTGCAGAATCAATTGGCCGAGTGGGTTGTTAGGGAGGCGTTGGTGGAGGAGAATATTAAAAACGATGTAGCAAAGTTTATTATTGGAGCTCGCCTACCTGTGATTCATCAGATCTGAGATTGCTAGATATTGCTGATGACTGATGGCTTCGAATGGCTGGTTTGTTCTATTATGAAACGTTTTGTTTAGTACTCCATCTTTAACTGCGATTAGGGTTATGTTCGTCGGTGTCGTACGATGCTGATTTCTAATTTACCTTACAATGAAGATCATTGTATGTTTCGAGAAAGAAAATTGATTCTCCGTATGATGGATATATCTTCTCGTATCTTATACAAGATTGAAAGAAAGAACTCTAGGATGGTTGGCCTTGCAAAAGCTAGGAAATACTTTGAGAAGGAGGGATAGCAATGGAAAAGAAAGATCATGATATGATTCATGTTACTTCTGAGATTTTAGTTAAACCCATTCGCCCTTGGAATGCATTGAGTGTTCCTGTAGTTCACTTTCTTTGTATTTCTTAAATGTACATTTCAATTGTTATATATGTATCCTTCCACCCAATTGGAGGAAGTCTTGACCATATAGACATAGACAGAACCACTTTATATTACAGTCTCACACCAATCCATTACCTAATATCCTTGAAAAGTAAGCGGCTGATGCCCTTGGGGGACAGGATTCCAGAACCCCGTCTGAGCATTTTGTTCAGTCGGTTGTGGGGGAATCTGTTGGGCAAAGTACCCGGGAATACACGATCCGGTTGTGTTGGCATCTTTCGACGCATAGACTGCTCGGGCATCGCTGGGAGACAGCATAGATGAAGTGAGATCAGATGAATATGTAGTAAGACTACTTTCCAAGGAGCTCTTTCGACTGATGGAGGGTGATGAAACCGGGGACAGAGGGGCGCAAGAGCCTTGGCCCGGTGGCTGTCTTGCTGACAGGTTATGGCCGGAACGAACATCGCTGTCATAACTGGTCTTATGGTTCTCAGAAATATTGGGTGCAACTCTTTTAGAATTGATGACTGGGTTGAGTAAGGCACTAGGGCTGTCATTGGTTGATTGTCCATGCAGCTCGGCGTCGGTGCTAGCTTCGGCCAAATGGACATGGGAGACATGGATTATGGTATCGCCGCCTGATTTAATGTTATTAGTCTTTCTATATCCTTCCCCAGGATTTGCTGAGAGCGGAAATGGGACCATACTGATTTTGCCGTCTAGATACAACTCCTCCATCTCTCGAACGTAATAGATCTCGTCCAAAACGCGTAACCGCTCTGCAGGCATAATCTGTCGCCGTACGTCTTGTCCGGCATCCTTGAGCTTCTCTGCCGTTATCCCATGGCTTTCCTTCAATTCGCACAGGATGTGTACAAGAAGCCGGATCCTTTCTGCAAATGCCGATTGGAAATTAGCATGGTAGTTTCAAAGAAGATGTCCGGAGCAGAATGCTCTACCTGTTTTGAGAAGATGATCGGGCTCCCTATGTGTGACACCTGTAGGCCACCATTTGGGTTTTGTCAACTCTGGATCTACTCGCTGAGACGACCCGGCAGTAGTCTTTCGTCCGTTGTACGGATGGTTGACTTGTTTGCGAGGCTCGACCAATTTCACAAAGGCCTTCGCAATTGCCCTGCAGTTTAGTTGCTGGAAGTTCTCGAAGGCTTTCTCATAGTAGGTCCGCAAAAGGTCCTTCTGTCCAAGTCGAAGTGCAGTCCACCTAATCGCTGCACCGGGGGAAATCGAGTCCGACTCATGACCAATCTCCGAACTAACGCGTCTGAGGTTTCGCCGATGACGCTTGTTCTGCAGTGACTGCCACTCGCAAGGGATGAGTTCAGGTTGGTACCAGCCTGTATGATGTTGATGTTGCTGTTGCTGTTGCTGTTGTAAACCAAAAGGAGCGTTGGACAAAAAGGGTTTGACATCGCTGTCCGTGTGACCAACGGAATCTGCGGCAGAACAACAGCTCGGTTATTGGTCTGTTTCTTCTCTAGATCTTTCATCTACTACTCCTTACTTACTGGCATGATAGCTTTGCAAATCAGACTGCCATCCGACCGTGGCTGATTTCAAAAACCTCTCTTTGACGTCATCCGTGAAGATGGCTTTCTCGTAATTCGCAATCGAAGATGAAGCTTCCACGCCGAGTTCGCCACTGCGGTTGATATATAGCAAAGCAAAGTGAGGGTACGGGAAGTTGAATGTTGTGGTCGACGGTGAACATTCCTGTTCGATGATATCAGATCAGACTGTGATGCGTCTGATTTAGTTAGGGACGCTTGCTCATACCGGTGCTCTCGACCGAGTCATATCGTGATAGGGCAGCATCCGCTGCTGCTGCTGCTGCTCATCTTCCCTCGCAGTCATAGGCTGACCTGTCGCATCAATGCCGTACTCTGGACTCGTCATACTCATTATATGAGATGGTAATGCTTCGATAGTCTGGAAGAAAGCAAAAACTCAAATGACAGCAGGATTTCCTAAGTCATAGGACCACAAATATGCTGCATCGAGATAGGTAAGACAAATGGCGGCGCGACAAATTCAAAATCTAGCGGGCTAGTGAGCCCATATCTATGGATGAGAAGTGCCCAGATATAATACGTCGAGGGGGACCAAGTACTCGGCCAAGGAAGAAAAAAGTACGATTGTACTCGGTTGCCAATCATGAACAATGCGTCTGTCTACTGCGATTGTGGCTGTCTACAATTGACAGACTAATGCAAGGAAAACAAATACCTAAGAGGATCGAAGCCACACACTATACAACCAAAGTTCTATTATTGGGGAACAGTCTCCATTTTTGTGCAGATATAAAACATTACTCTCCCAGAAAGAAAACGGAAAAGAGAAAAAGAAGAAAAAGAAACTGATCGTTTGTCCCCAACAGCACAACATGGCAACACAAGAGTCATAACAAGGTCTCTTTCTGCAGACATAGATAAGACAATGAACTGATGTGCTGCTATTCTCAAAGACTGATACACGTCGGGAGCTTAAGTTGCGTCCCTACTTGGTGCGAAGATCGAATGGTTTCCTACAGCCTGTGGGATCGGAAACTGCATGCACCGGATATGCCAATTTACTGCCAAAAGCAACAACGGCCTGGGCCTTTCCGGGCTACTAGTGCCGTTTGTTTCGCAGATGAACGAAAGCCAAGCAATCCCAGCGAACCAATGCCAATAGCGAAGAAGGTTGAGTCCAACTTTATCCAGACCATGCTTGGGCAATAAGGTGATGATCTTCGATTTCGGAATCTGACAGAATAAGAACAAATATGTCTCTGAAATTAGACAAACGTATCCTCCGCTCGCTTAGATTTACGAGCCTTTTAGAACAAGCAGAAGGGCTCACACGCCCCGGAGTAAGAGGGTGCTCGTTCCGCGATCTATCCCACCAATCGCTTGGCGACTTGTTTGGCTGGAACAGCCTGTCTGACACGATAGCGCTGCGGGTTTCAACTTCCTCTTACAATCCCTACGATTTTTCGCCGCACTGATGCCTTATTCCAAGAGAATGTCACATGGCTCAGGAAAGATCGAACGCCAACTCGAATGGAAATCGACTAACGCGGCCTGTTCCTAGCTTCCCCCTCAAGGCCCGCTACAGTGCTCTGGGAAGGCGCTAGGGAATCCTTTCGGCCAGTGTGGTAAGACCCTTTCAAGACGTTATGAAAGGTAGCTGAACCTGAGCTGCGTGAAATGACGCTGCGTTTTGGAACTGTCACCCACCACTGGGATCAATTCCTCTCGCACCGGATCAACACCAGCTAACTTCGGGGCGTTTTCTTCCCACGACGACCCAATACGAAGGTCGGATGGCAAAGTCATAGCTTGACCGCTGATCGCTGTAAATGTTCCAACAAAGTTTCAGCTAAAGTTGCAACGACGGACTATGCTCTTTACCAACATGGCCCAAGCGCAGCTGAATATACTTCGATACGAGCTGTCGCAAGTGGTCTTTTTGCTACAACGGATTGTTGTCAAGAGACTATTATACCCTTTTTTCTCTATTCGACGGAGAAAATATCCGACTATCACCATTGGGTATACTCATCTCCGACAACCCCCGACTGTGGGGACCAGCAAAAAGAAAATCCTCTGCAACTAGCCAGCTAGAGAACAAGGGGACAGAGAAGAGGGTATACCAACCCGGGATGAGCACTTGATCACGATAGGCTGGCGATATTATCTTGTCTAAGTGGTCAACGGTGCCAGCCGGAAGATAAATGCAGAGGCTGTGACGAGGGGGTTAAACCGGATGGAGAAGAAGCATTGAAAGGGTTAATTACGTTTCTATGCGGGGAAAGTGAACTGTGAATCGCTTTCCTTTTGGCTGAAAACCCTCCACTCTGGCCAATAGATTCTTGTTTCGGTTGATGGACGGGCGATGCGTCCTAATAATTCTAGCAGGTTCGCCACAATGCTATGACAGGGGACGTATGGCCAACAAGATAGCCACGTACTTAAGCACAAAACAACCCTACCAAGGGCCGCCAGGAGGGTGAAACCCTGCAGGATGACCTGCAGACCGGGGACGTGAGCGGCACCACGGTGGTGCTAACAAGACAAAGCTGACAATCAAATCACCACACTTGCAAATTTTGGGCACTTATCTTATGGTGCCTTCCCGAACGTTATTGGGTTGACTACCATTCAACAAAACTCAAACAACGTCATGTCAATACATACTCCCACAGACCGCCAGACAATAAGAGCTGACTGATAGGTAACTGCCAATTATTCGCCTGCTGACGGGATCGTTATCAAGTGTCTTGGTGTAACCTGAGTACCAGCAGGAATCGACTAGTCCATTGTGCCTTGATACCTGTATTCTCATATTTTGGCCGTCAATTCCGAGTCGACTAATTGGTCCGTAGGTTTATGAGATATCGAACAAACTAGCGCAGATCGTCGTGTCCCCACACCGACCATTCGATGAATAAACTCCTGTTTGTCGTTGTGGTGCTGCTTCGTACTTGTCTAACGATCAACCCCGTTGGTACGGCTCTTATTGGGAATATTGCTTTCCTACAGAAGGCACTTAATTTTTAATATATTTCACAGTACACTATTGCTCTGACATTACTGATATTGATGCAAATATCCCAGACTCTCAGGCTGTCCGCGCTTTGACCTCTACCGACGAGATTCACAAGAACAGGGGGCTGCTATTGCCAGTTGAGGCATGAGCCCTGTCGACAAGCTTCTCTTCGGGACTGGCCCGTTGCCTTACGTCTAAAAAGCTTCTTAGTGTTTATAAACGGCATGCAAACGCGGCTGGTACCCACTGTAATATAAGCCTATGTTCAATCCATAGGTTCTCCGTCTAGAACTTTATTTCTGTTAATCAGGCTCGCGCTGTTCTACGTCCTTGTTTTATCCGGGGAAGTCAATCTTTTTGCCTTGGAAACGGGAGGCTCACCATGGAACAAAGATGAAAAGACTCTAAAGGGTCCCAGGAGGTGACACCTCTCACAAGTGCTACAATCAACTCATTCGCTGGTCTTTCCAGTCTGCTGTACTATGAGTTACATGCGTGTGGACCTCAGAGACATACTAAGGTAGGCTATGTCTAGATTTGCGGTGCATATTGCCGTCAATTACGCTCCACTCAGCACATACCGAAGTGCATCTCAATGCACTCCTAATGATTTGAAGAGTTTACAGCCCCTCGGATGGCGAACCCTAAAGCTCCACTGCCTCCATACATAGTAACAATCCGCAATCGATGTGGCTGTCCTCCCCTTATCCGACTTTCCATCGATTAGTGATCTCAGCTCTTGTCGACCACTGATTGAACGCCGGTATGATTCACATCGAAAATAGGCAACCGGGATGCATACTACGTGCATAGTCTATTGATTCTCGACCCAGAGTGTCGGGTTCCTCCCTCCGATTCTCGCCTCCGTGGAGAAATTCGTTCCCACCAAGTTCGCCATCAACAAGTATGTAAAGTACCCACATGTAGCTCTCGCCATCTTCGCCTCTTGCCCAATCGACAAATCCGAGTGTCTCCGCCATAACTGTTGCCAGAAACAGCAATCTTGGGTTTCTTTGCTTCTCTACTCCGTTTTGTACCTTTTAGTCTGTCGACAGTTCATGTCCGAGGGGAAAAAGTGCATATACATTGGATATTTTGAGATAATCGTCGAAACGGGCAACCCACCCAGCTCCAAGTATATATCTTCCCAAGGGGCTAGGGAGGGTGGGCCGAGTAAGCCCCCGAACGCTGCACAACACCCCGAACTGTCATGAAGCAAGAGCACTGTCTACATACTGCCATAGTTACGTCTCTCATGTAACTGCATATGTCCGTCGTAGGAATGTCACCCAACATCCCGACCATTGTAGAAGCCTAGTCTCACTCACATTATATTCCGACTGAAGCCGAGCATCAGTCTATCTCCCCTGCCATAACAGGATTCGGACTATTTGCTCCATAGTCAGTGCTCTGTATATCACCTACTGATTAACGATTGAAATGTCAACACGAAAGTGGAGACAGCCTGGCTCAAGGAGGAATGTCGGTTCTGTTATTATGCACTGCCACCACTATCCATCAAAAATCAAAGAGCAATTGCCTTCAGCGAACCATTTAACCGTTGCAACAATTAATAACATGTCCGACCATCAAGCTATGAACCATAAAGGAACAACACCAATAACTATTCTACATATCATCGAAATAAAAAGGACAGCTGCCTTGAAAATGGATATACTATCCCGATCCGTCTAATTATATTTCCGGAGCTGCAACAGAGAGACAACAGCGTTAGTCAATTGTCATAATTCGATAGTAGTAGAAAAAGGAAACTCACGTCAAGGGTCAACGATTGACTGCTATTCTGGGTTTGATCTCGGTAAATTCCAACCAAGGCTTCACTGTTCTGGAAAAGACCAGTCTTCAAACTAATAACAATAAACTGCATGCCTGGAGCAGCGTGGTCGTGGATGTAGTTGGCAATCCGAGCGACGTTAGTATTGTCAAGAGCGGCATCAACTTCGTCCAGCACGAAGAATGGCGATGGTTGGTATGAGTGGATGGCGAACAGCAGCGCCAAGGCAGCCATTGTCTTCTCACCACCAGAAAGGTGCTCCATGTCTCGGAAACGCTTAAGGGGCGGCATGGCGTGGTACTTGATGCCATCAAGGTAGGGCTCATCTGAGTCTTCAATGTCCAGGTAGCTGTTGTGTGATGATATCTTGTCAGCAGCGCAAATTGGCATTTGAGAATCGGCAACTTACGCTTGTCCACCTAAGGGATAGTTGCTACTCTTTGTCAGGTCGCGGTAGATGGGTTGGATTTGCTCCGATATGTGGGCGAACGCCTTATTGAAAAGCTCCGATCGCTTGCGCATCACTTCCTCAAACTCCTCCTTGGTCTTCCGAGCACCTTTCCGTGCTTCTTCGAAGTCCTTCTCTGTGCTTCGGAGCTTGTTCTCCACACTCTCTAGCCGTTCCATTGCACGGGTATTTGGTGCCATCTTGTCAAGTTCACTGTTCAGGGACCGAACTTTATCTAGCAACTCCTCTTCGAGCTTTTCGTCGGACTCCTAATAACAAGTTAATATGATCCCAGCAAAATAAGACAGCAACCACTCACCTCCTTGAGCGTTTCTCCTAGAGAGTCGAAATCAACCTCAATACCGTAGTCCTGCACAGTTCCACCTGTTGCATCTTCATCGACGTCCATTGCATCAGGATCAGCTGCCTGAACAAGCTCATCAATAGGAAGCTGGTCCAGCGAGTTTGAACTTTCAGTTAATGGGACATCAATATCCTCGAGTTTGCAGCGTCGAAGAAGAGCATATCGGCTAGAGGAATTACGCTGGAATTCTGCTTCCAGTGCGTTCACATTCTTCAAGGTAGCCTCCACGTCTCTGCTGCGCTTTTGCAGCTCCCTGCGATGTTGCGCGAGATTTTCGGCGGACTGTGCGTAAGCTTCTTTCTGTTGTTCGAGGCGCTCGCGGAGGATATCAAGCTCTGCATTGTACTCGTCCATTTGGTTCCCGATGCGCTCTTGTTCCCCTTTGAGTTCGTCAATCATATCCTGGTCTCGTTGATGTTGAGCTTGGAGGCTCGCAATCCGATCAAGGGTAGCTTGAAGACGCTGTTTCTCAAAACTGAGTTGGTTCTCAATTCTGCTCTTCTGTGTTGTGAACTCGAGTTTCTTTTGAGCGGCCTCCTCATGCAGGGATCCCTGTTGGACTTCATACTCGCGAATATTGCTGTAACCAAGGCGCTTGCAGAATTTGCGATAAACTTCATCTTCTACATTGCTGATGGTCTCTTGAGACGTTTCGATTCTTTCCTTAAGTTCTGCGATTTCTTCCTGTTTGCCCACGTACTTTGGTCTCACATCCTCCAGCTGGCGCTTAACGAAGTCCAATTCACTGTGTTTGCTTTGGAGATTCCTCTCAAGGGCCTTGAGCTCCTCCCGCGCATAAGTTAGGCATTGTTCGAGACCAACCAACTCTCCTTGCAACGTTTCCTCTTCGGTGCCCCGGCGGTGGCCCTTGGGCAGATTGGTAAGGTCGGTCATCAATTTATCTTTGAGCTTGTACAGATTCTCCACCTCGGAATCTTCCCAGCGCTTCGAGTTCTGCTGAGGGCCGCGACCACCAGTCATCAAACCACCCTTGTGGATCACTGTGCCGTCCAAAGTAACAGCCTTCGCATCGACATGCTTTTCGTAGCAAAGATACTTAGCAGTCGCTAAGTCATCGCACACAATGGCGTTTCCACAAGCGTAGCTAATGGCTCTGGCCACAGAGTCATCATAGTCTACTGTTTCAATCGCCGGGCGCATTCCTCTGTGCATTCCCTTTAAGTTAGAATTGAACGCCTTAACTTGGATAGTTTCTAGAGGAATGAAGGTCGCCTGGCCGGCTCTCTGGTCGCGAAGATGTTGGATACACTCCTTGGCAGTTTTCTCGTTGTCAACAACGATGGCATCGAAATGTCGACCAAGGACAGTACTGACTGCGTCGGCGTACTTTTTCTGTTTCGGCTTGCATAGGTCACTGACACGACCTTTCACACCAGGAAAGATACGTTTCAGAGTCGAGATCAATTCCTTTGTCCTAAGCTCCCTTTCAGTCTGCTTCTTCCCATCATCAGCCTCGAGAAGCTTTTTCAAGACAACTTGTAATTTCTCCTCCAGCTCAGTCCTCATCTGGGAAACGCGCAGCCGTTCGGAAGTGAGAGCATTCAACTCCTTTTTCTTGCGTTCGATATCCTTAGATGTAGTTTTGACCGTGTCATTGATAGACAATTTGCGCTCAGCCAGGGATTGTGTATCTGATTCAAGAGTCTTGAGCTGCCACTCGGTGCTCTCAAATTTGCTCTTGAGGCTATTGTATGCTTCCGCCTCTGTCTTCATTTGGCGCCGCAAGTTTTCAAGGTTCAATTGCTCCGCAGATGACCGCTTGTTGACATCCTCTTTAAGCCTGTTGTATTCTTGTTGATCGGCCTCACTCAGTTGGACACCTTGTTTGGTCATTGACTTTTGCCATTCTGCTTCCCACTGAGATTGGGCCTTCTCAACGACTTTAAGATCTTTCTCCAAGCGTTTGGCGTTGGCCGACTGTGAGTCTCGCTCCTTGCCGATCTCTGCAATCCGAGAGGCAAATCGCTCCACTTTCTTCATAGTGATATCGACCTTTTCGTCAATTGGGACCAGTGCATTGGCGGCTTCCTCAATATCTTTCTCTTTCTTCGTGATGTTCTTCTCGGCTTTTGCTACTTCGCGACCGACTCCGGCGTGCTCTTTCTTAGCGTCCTCCACATTCTTCTCGTACTTCTCAACACCTCGGCGGTATTCCTTAAGTTCATCCTGATACTTCAAGATCTCAGCACTTGAATCGTCGATCATGCGCTGGAAATGGAAGAGTTTCCACAAGATATGGGTGATAATCGCTTGGTCGCGCTCCTCCGCCTTACGAGCATAATTTTCAGCTTCCCGCTTCTGCTCCTGATACTGTTTGATCTCGGAGTTGATAGCTCGCCGACGGTTGAGCTGAACTGTCTGTTGATCCGCAGCCTCCTCCGCCTCAGCTTTGAGTCGCTCGTACTCAGCTTTGTACTCCAGACTTCCGGAAATCTGCTCAATCAACCGGGTCAGGTCTTTCGGGGACTGCGCCGCGATGGCCTCCACATCACCCTGGAAGACCAGGAAGTTGCGCGCCTTAATCAAGATATTCTCCGCCTCAAGCGCTTCATTATATTGCATAGCGGTCACGGTGCGGTTGTTGATGCGGTATTCGCTGACTCCCTGGCTCGTAATCGATCGTCGCCATTGCTGCTCCTCGCCGGCGTCGTCCTCGTAGACTGCCATCACCCAAGCTGTTTTTGGGTCGTTCGATCCGCTAGGGTCCTGTGACTGTTCTCCATCGATTCCATCTTCGACCTGGTCCTGTCCGTTCGGCGCTTCAATGACGTTGCCATCGGCATCAAGCTTCGATGTGCGCAGGACACGGCCGCGGTAAACAAGGTCGCGAAGGTTCGTAGATCGCAAGTGGGACGATTTGATACCTAGTACGAAGGAAATAGCATCCATCCTGATACGGTCAGCGCAAATAGGTTTCCGGTCAAGGATCCGGGAAAACGCACGAGTTGGACTTTCCAGACCCATTAGGCCCGATAATTGATGTGAAGTAAGCATCGCCAAAGAGAAGAACATGGTGTCCCTTGTATGACTTGAAGTCTATGTGCCAGTTAGTAACTTTCAACCATGACTGTTTGAAAACGCTGCATACTAAAAAGCTCAAGCCGGATGAGCTTCCCCATCTTGCGACAAAGCAGTCGCTTTTCGGCGACCGCAGTAGCAAACCTGGCGAGATGAAGTGAAGTGTCGAATGGGCTGTATCAGGCGACCCAGAGATTCTGGGGTAATAGCGGATTACCTCAACTGACCGTCGGGTGTTTGGAGGGGCCCGCGCGATAGTGATCTGGAAGTCGCGTCACTGACAATCAGGGAGGGACGCGCCGGGGTCACGTGTTCCGCATATGGTATACAACCTATGATAACTCAAGATAAATAGGACTTTTAAGGCTTAGGTTTTTTCTCTGTATACTCGGTAAAAGTTTCATTTTTAAAGTGAAGATCTTATATGTACATGGGAATCTGCAGCAGATGTGGACAAGGAACAAACAGATCGAGACGCTTCATGAGTTCAAGAGGGAGAAATGTTTCAACCAAGGGAAGCAAA
The DNA here is from genome assembly GCA_001696595.2 of Aspergillus hancockii. Classification (NCBI taxonomy): domain Eukaryota; kingdom Fungi; phylum Ascomycota; class Eurotiomycetes; order Eurotiales; family Aspergillaceae; genus Aspergillus; species Aspergillus hancockii. Next base: position 73,560 of record MBFL02000047.1, on the reverse strand, counting down.
AGCAACGGTGGTAGTAATTAGACATCTTCAGAAAGAATATCATAAGTAAATGGCATGCAACAAGCTGAATGGACCGACAGCCACCTAGTGCTTGATGCTAACCGGATTGCCAACTACTAAGAAGTCCTGCGATACGAATCCCGCTGAATCCATTCTCAAAACACCCTTTTGACCTTGGACTTCCAAAAGGATGAAGTCCTCTTGCGTGAATAATTGCCTGACAGATCTGAATAGCCGCCAAAGGAGCATGCTTGTTTTCTTCAAGGGCGATCTGAAAAAGCTCACTTTCCCAATTTGGGATGCCTCTGCCTGCTGCATGCGAGCTACAGAGTCGTGTGTGACAACGAGCCGACGAGAGAATGCTATTTGACGAGGCAGAGCGTCAAACTCATATGGCTTCTTGAATGGAATCATACTCCGAACATTGAAGCGGAGATACGCTTGTCCGTTAGAATGAACGGCCTTAACTGTTTTGATCAACCGTGCGGTTTTGAACAGGAAAACAGTACCCATGGCGCTCATCATGATACAGATACCACCAAAGAGAGCCTGCTGCCACATTGGAAGAGGTACGATTGGGTCTCGGAATACAGCATTGGAGTTGTACACGGAGTAAGCGAAGCAGAATGCGGTAATGCCGTAGGCGCCCAAAACATAGCTGCGATGCGACGGAGCCTGGAAAAGTAATAACTCTCCCTCTTTTGCGACCTTTCGTTCTAATTTCCCGAAGCCCTCCGCTCGTCGTCCAGCAAATTTCAAGCTTCCTTCGGTCTGCGGAGATGCTCTTGGTTGCGGGGGGCTATACTGCGGCTTAACCTTGACTGGGCCCTTTGTTCGAGCAGCGCTCGAGGCGAAATATCTCCACGTTGGGCTTGTTACGAACAACCCAGGGGTCAAAGAGCCCCCAGGGCAGGGTGACACAAGTGACCGGAAAGCGAACGATCTTGCAAACATTATGGCACCTGTTTCAGGGCATTTGGGTCATTAGCAGCCGAATAGTTTAAAATTAATCTGATATGAGGCAAAAATGGCTCAATGACGAGAAAGCATTGGCCTCTGACACTCCCTCAGACCCGACACTAGGCAATTAAAACAAGCAACGGAGAGCTTAGACTTACCGATGGTTCAATGGGAAACGCCAATTGCTCTCACCAACTGTAACGGACATGGAATCCGGTCCTCTCCGCGGCAGAAAAATGTTCCCGTCCGGGCCGCCGGTGAAGCTCCCAACAGCCTCAACATATCTAAAGGTTGGTCGTTCTCACCTTTGGCGATTAGATCCAGCGCGCGGGTGGTTTCCTGTCATTAGTCCTAGGTCGCAATACCGTTTCGAGCCATAAGATCCACCTGGGATTCTGTGCGGCCGCATTGACGTGGTGGTGGGTTCTTGATCGATCCTATCCCCAGTCCGCCGAATTCGGTTACAGCACCACGGGAGTATCATACAACCGGAAAAAGCACACGTCTTCGGTATCTAGAAAAAGAAGCAAGTTATCGCATATAATTTGAAATGGCTTCTAGCTTCCCTGCGCGCCAGGTTCCGGCCTTGTTCGCCAGACGGCAACCACGCGTACTCGGTACCACAAGACGTAAGTTGCCCGCGGAATCTCGAGTCGAGAGGAGATTCTTTCGCATTGATGTTGCGACAAAGACACATTTCAAGATACATATGCTGACTCGAACTTTCACATTCACTTTATAGGTCTCGCATCTTCTTCCGCCGTGCAGACTCAGAACCCCGCCTACCCTCTGTACCCATCTGTCATCCAGCTTCTCCACGAGAAGGGCATCCCAGAATCCGAAGTCTCGAAGATCCCGGCATCTGGCCCCAAGAGCCGTCTTCTTAAGGGTGATATCCTCGCCTACATTGGTAGCATCCAGGCCGATCTACCTGCTTCTCTAGCAGCCCGATTCGATAAGCTTGCCCACCTCGACCTGAGCGACATCAAGATCGCCGCGCCGCCTAAGCCCGTCGAGGTACCAATAGTCGAGGAGCCAGTCGCCAGACCCCCGCCAACTATCTCAGTCGCCGTCTCGATCTCCCTCGCCACTGTACTGTCCGTTCAGAAGAAAATTCAGGAGACCTTGGGTGTTAACGTGCCCCTCGCTACATTCCTTACTCGTGCCACGGATCTGGCAAATGACGACCTCCCCCGTTCATCTCTTGAGAAGCGGTCCGCAGACGAGCTTTTTGATGAGGTTCTCGGCGCAAAGCCCATCCAAGCATCCCGGGGTGATTACGTCCCTGAATTGAATGCCGTTGAGGCTCCTTCTGCAGTTCAAGCTGTCAAGTCTGTCGAGGAAGATATTATCGATATTCTCAGCGGCAAGGTTTCCAAGCCCGCTCCCCGGCCATCGGTGGTAGAGTCCCCAGCCGGTAACGCCGCAAACGTCTTCAGTCTGACTGTACCCGTGCAAGAGGAGAAGAGGGCTAGGGTTTTCTTGGACCGTGTTAAGACTCTTTTGACTGTTGAGCCTGGAAGGCTGGTCCTATAAATCTCCAATCCAAATTGTGAGTTGAAGATCAACGTTTTGAAGCATATCAAATCATCTCACGCTAATGTGATATACTCAGTGTAGCATAAGTAATGAAAATGGCCTTAATTGGATCTCGGGGCGTATCTCTAGTCTAAAGATCATCGGAGGTTGTGTTATATATATATTATATATGTACGCGAGCGTTATCACTACCTCGAAATCTCGTTCGCAGATTTCATTCTCATTTTTCTTAGAACATGGTCAATACTGCTTTGCAAATGTCTCTGAAATGGAGGTCTCTGGAATACAGTGAACTGGAAAAAGTCCTGATTAATAAGTCATCTCATCGTCAATTCTGAAAGAGAAAAGGGGGAAAAAGAGACGACTCGAAAACCACAAAAAGAGAAAAAGCAGGGGTCATATCATGCGACGAGGGAACATAAAGCTACACAACCACCTGCCCATATGAGTAAACGCCGCAACTGGCCACTTTGGGAAACGCCATGAGCGCCACCGCTTACATTCAGTGCATGGATAAAATGCGGTATAGGTTTGTGACAAACTAGTAGCCTAGTAAAACAAGGTTTGTTAATGCAAATCAAAAAGTGGTGAAGGGGTAGAGAAGGTGAACGAGATGAATAAGGCCAAAGGTACATGACAGATATGTGATCAGATGCAGGGAAACAAGCGCGCCCTAGTAAACAATCGCCTGTTAAATGCTGTAAACCCACAAAATGCGATAGATGCCAATTAACCCTTGAAAACCCTCCCCCAGACCGACCAAGGATATTCCCAGGGTCGAAACAACGCCAAATCCCTTGAACGCCGCGTCTAATGCATATCGAAAAACCCTTCAAGGGTAAGTTAAGGATGCCGTAGCACCAAGGTCATCAAATAGATCGATCATAACATCACCGAATGGTGCCCCATTCCGCTAATCTGCTACCTTCACGCCCCTGTTCTCTTCCGGCCCGCTTGTTGAAGATCTTCCAGAACCTCAAAGTTTCGTCACCGGCACCAGTAACGACGGTTTGTCCATCGGGGCTCATTGCGAGGTACAGGACACGGAACGTATGCCCAGTCAATGATACAATCTGTTCCATGCGTGGATACTTCCAGATTACAATCTGGTTCTGACTGTAGCCGTGCGTACTAATGATTTCGTCCGAATTCTTCGACCAGGCTAGGTTGCAGACCTGACTGCCTGTGTCGACTTCCTTAATTAGGGACCCAGTTGAGGTATTCCAGAATTTGATAGTTCTGTCGGCTGTTCCACCACCTGAAGCAAGTAGGTGGTGCTGGTGGGGCGACCAAGCTATTGCTTTCACGGCCGCGGTGTGGTCAGAAAAGCGATAAAGAGGTGTCTCATTCAGCTTGTCCCACACCAGAAGCTTGTTATCGTTTCCGCCCGATGCTAACTGGCCATCTTCCGTATTCCAACGGAGACCGCAGACCTCCTGCTTATGGCCGGAGAGTCGTCGGAGATATTGATCCGGAGAGCGAACGTCACGATGGAAGATGAGGCGATCTCGAGAGCCTGATGAAAGGATATGATCATTCCAAGCCAGAGCTCCAACTCGATTAGTATGCCCAATCATTGTCCGAAGACGACGACAGCGCTCTGCGTCCCAAATTTGTACCAGGCCCTTCCCAGTACCTATAGCAAGATGCGTCCCCTGAGAACGTCACAGTCAGTCTTCATGGTTAAACGGTGATGCGAATTTGCAACTTACCCTCTGAATCCAGCTAACGCTCGTGACACTATCGTCTCTTAGCTCGCATAATTTAGTCACCCTTCCTGTTTGCGAGTTCCACATATAAACGGAGTTGCCGAGGCCAACGCCTAACACATTACTACTCCCCCAGTCGACCAGATTTAGATAGAAATCATCTTGCAAGTCAGGCGCATCCAGCACTTTATACGGCACTTTGTTGACGTAACGTGGCTGTTTGCGAGGGGTTTCGAGGATACGTTGACTATCGTAACGGATGGGAGACAAACTGTAAAGTTCTGATCTGACATTAAGGTTTGGGCCATGCTGGCTTCGAGGGGTTTTTGAAGGGGTCGGTTGACCAGATCCACGTGGAGAGGCGTAGTTGAAAAGATTTTTGTGGGGTGTTGACGGCGTTATGCTCGCGGGGGGAAGATTTGATACAACATGTGATGGTGGGGTATGGGCGCGAGTCTTCTCATTGATTCCATTATTGAGATTCAAAAAAGGATCGGGTGACAATTGTTCTAGGTCAGCTTGGGGGACCGTGTTCCCGAAGAGCTCGCTTCGCAAGACTCGGGAGTACATCCTGTTCGCTTCTTCGGCTAGGGGAGGGGTCAGCCAAACATTCGTCATCAAAGCATCGCGGACTAACTCTTCTGGAAATGAAGCTCTGAGTGCGGTGTGCGCTTTTTCGACTTCGATGGGGTAGAAGGACAGCCATCCTCGTGGAGCAAACTGTAGGTTGCTTGGAGGTCCTGCCCCTCTCGATTTGGGATAAACCTGTGAAACAGAGTAACGTTAATCTACACTGAGAATATTCGATTGAAACACAGTAACACTAGAGGGCCATGGTGAATATTAAGAGGGGAATGGCGTTACTAACCTGTCGCCATATACTCTTTGCCTCTTTCGACTTGGACTGGTCCCAGGTGTTCTCTCGTTGGGGCGCCCAGCGTCTTCATATTCCTTCAAGGCCTTCGCAAGCGCATCGGGATCAATAGGTTCGGAGCCGTTTCGGTTTTTCTGTCGCGTCCCTTGCGACTCCGGGTAGAAAAGGGTCTTTTTCGATGGCATGCTGGGCGGGGTCCTTGAGCCAGGTGGGGATGCGAGATTCAATGCATTCGCGGCATTTGCAGATGATTTCGCACGTGAAGCACTTCTTGTTGCGCTGCGGGTGGTAGCCACATCCGAGTCTTGAATTTTATCGCCCATGCTTCTGGGGGTGGCTGACCTCAAGGTTCAAATGGCGGTCGAAGGAGGTATGGAGTTTCGTCGATGCGACAAGTCGCCAATACCGGATCGCAAATGTGTTGGAAGTATATGAAAGATCAATAGAGGGGTTCCCGTGGAATGGTAGACGAGAAGAATATTTGTGTTGCCGGGCAATCGGATCGCTTTAGATTCGTCTTTCTGGTGAATGAATCGGTTGAGGCCCTTCTTCTCCGCTCCGAACAATAATCCAAATAAACTTGAGGTACGACGGCTTGAGAGCGCGACAATATGTAGATAAACGGTACCTCTCACCAGACCCAGGGTTGATTGAAGATAATCAAGCAACTCGTGGAGGTCATTTGACACCGGCCCGACCACCGTCTGGTGAGGAATGGGGATATTGAAACAGTACTGGGAGGTTGATCCAAGGGCTGGCGATGGGTTGGCTCTCTTTGGGGGTGACGGAGTTTCGAAGGGGAATCCCTCCTAGTCACGCGTCGGAAGCGCTAAGCCTATCTGGGCCGCAGGAGGTTGGAACCTGAGAACAGCTCTTCTCATTTGGGTTTCTTGTCTTTCTTGGATTCGGATCAATTGTTCTGTTCATCTGGAGCCGGATTGCTTGTCCTTCACTTTGGATCTTTGTCATACTCTCCATTCAATTCCGATATAGTGTGGTGATCCAACAGGGTTTCTTTGAGACTGATCAGATCAGATCATCCCGCGACCTAGTGCATTGTTACCTATACTACGGGGAACATGTTCTTGTTTACCCCACGACAACAGATTAGACAAAGTTTCAATCATTCAGAATGATCGAGACTAATAATAGACTTTTTCCACTTTTGATCTGGTGATACTATTCTTGTCAAATTATTGTTGATGTCTCCGGGAAACACGCGACTCAAGTGACGCGACTGAATTAATGAATGATTGGATCAGCGTCCATCGATTGATTCAGGTGCCACTTTCGGTCTGCCTCGCGACCGCCCTCATTCCACGCGCTCTAGAGAAACGCGCGAGGGAAGCTTGGACCACAGCAGGAAGGAGAGTTTCCAACCAAAGAAACAACGGACCTTCGTCGCTTCTGCCATCCGCGTCGATCTCAGTGGGCTCCAGAGTACTAACAAGTTTGCTTTATCCGCCTTGTATCCTACCGGCGAGCTCGCCCTGCCATCAATACTTATTATTGATTTACCAACTACTTCATGCTTCTATCTGGTGGCACAAATAGGAATGTCTTTACTAGAATATGATAATAATTAACGAGAAATACCTTTTGGGCTGTAACTACCTATTAATGGGCATTGCTCCGACGAGATTTACAAGAGATATTTCTCATATGAACTTTCGTAGTTCATATTACTTTACCATCAGTGAATGCATCTTAACATAGGCCACAGAAAAATGTTCGCTGTCCTCAAGGAAAATTGATCTGTCAAAGTATAGTGATGGCCCCAAGGAGGTATCACATTACTGTACATAGGCTCATGTTTTACTGTCTATATATCATATTCTTGTTTGCTGTATGACAAGGACGGGAAACCTGAGCTTATACTACTTCGTGCCACTACTTGGTCTATGCGATGGATGAGCTATTGGTCAAGTTCAACTCGGGCCCATCCATATTACAATTACAACCCTACCATTGTCGGAGTCTGAATCAAAATTAGGGTTGGAGATTGTCACAGCCCCATAAATCGATGCTTAGTGCCTAGCCGCCAAGGCCAACAAATCCGCAATGATCTCATGCGATTAGAACTTCTTCCGTCTCCACAATCTCTAAACAACAACGCAACCTTGGCTTTCAGCTCGCGGGGTACTCAAAAATGACATCGAAAATCGCTCAAAATTTAAAGCAACCGGCTCTGGACTTCTTGTCCTTTGTCAATGCCTCTCCTACCCGTAATAATTCATTCCTAGCCGAGATCTGTAGCCATCTTGACTAACTTTGGCCAAACACAGCCTTCCACGCTGTCCAATCAGCAAAGGAACTCCTGACCAAAGCTGGTTTCCAGGAGATCAAGGTGCGTGAAGCGATTCATGCGATGGTTGAAATACTAACTGCGCCTTCAGGAGAAAGATTCTTGGTCTTCAACATGTCTTCCGGGTGGGAAATATTACTTGACCCGGAATAGCTCCACCCTCGTGGCTTTTGCCATTGGCAAGAAATGGAAGGTATATACCCATGACGATCAACATCCACACGATTTTCTCCTTCTGTGGAATAGACAACGCTAACTGCCATCAATGGGGAATAGCCTGGAAACTCGATCTCCATGATCGGTGCCCACACTGACTCTCCGGTATTGAGAATCAAACCTGTCAGCAGCAAGCGTGGGGAAGGCTTTGTCCAGGTGGGCGTGGAGACCTACGGAGGTGGCATTTGGCACACTTGTAATGAAACCATCCATTACCTTCTCCATGCGTTATATACTAATTATATCTAGGGTTCGATCGTGATTTGGGTGTCGCAGGTCGGGCTATGGTACGGACCAGTGACGGTTCCATTGTGCAGAAGTTGGTCAAGGTTGACCGGCCCAGTATGTTTTCTCGGTAACGTTAACTTGCGCAACATCCAACTAATAGTGTTATAGTCCTCCGCATTCCGACTTTGGCTATCCATCTGGATCGCCAGGAGACTTTTGCCTTCAACAAGGAGACCCAGCTATTCCCTATCGCTGGTCTTGTTGCTGCTGAGCTCAACCGCACCGGTGAACCTAAGACTACAGGTGAAAAGGCTGCTACGAATGGCGAGGGAGAGACAGGAGACTTTGCTCCATTGAAACCAATGACTGAGCGCCACCACCCTTATCTGGTGGAACTTATTGCCTCCGAAGCAGGGGTTAAGCCGGCGGATATCCTAGACTTCGAAATGATTCTGTTTGACACCCAGAAGGCCTGTCTTGGCGGCTTGCTGGAGGAATTCATCTTCTCTCCTCGCCTGGACAACCTAAACAGCTCATTCTGTGCCACCGTTGCACTAATTGATTCCGTTGCTGAGGAGCCGGCACTGGAAGATGAGCCATCTATTCGTCTCATTGCGTTGTTCGACCACGAAGAGATCGGAAGCCGCACCGCGCAGGGTGCCGATTCGAATATTCTTCCGGCAATAATCCGTCGCCTGTCCGTTTTGCCTTCCTCCGCATCTGGAAATGATGATGTGTCCACTGCCTACGAGGAGACTTTGTCGACTTCATTCCTCGTCTCCGCAGATATGGCTCATTCCGTTCACCCTAACTATTCTGCCAAATACGAGAGCGATCACCGGCCGGAGATCAACAAGGGCCCTGTAATCAAGATTAACGCCAACGCTCGCTACGCGACGAACTCCCCGGGCATCGCCCTACTCCAGGAGGTTGCGCGCAAGGCGGGAGAAGACGGAGGGGAGGGTGTCCCTCTCCAGCTTTTCGTCGTTCGCAACGACTCCAGTTGTGGAAGCACTATTGGCCCCATGCTGTCCGCTGCGCTGGGTGCTCGCACACTGGACTTGGGAAACCCACAGCTAAGCATGCACAGTATCCGGGAAACTGGTGGTACATATGATGTTGCACATTCTATTCGGCTGTTCTCTAGCTTCTTCAAGCATTACTCCAACACGTCCAAGACAATCTTTGTTGACTGAAGTGTTGGCTGCTTATGTAGATAGATCTTCATGATCTAGATGTATGTGAGGGAACATGATCTATAGAAATTATAATCTAGCTGCTAACAGCGGCCCCTTACCAAACCAGTCAACTTCTATGAAATTAAGTACTGCCTTAAATATCAAGAGGCCCCGAGAGTCAGCTGTCTGTCAGCAAGACGGTTAACAATAGTCATCGACAAGCCTATACTAAAGTGTTTTAGAAGAAATTCGAGCGGACGCACACATATGGAGGGGTTCGACGGCGTCATGATGTGGAATGTAGGAGAAAACAATGTAGTCCATAATGGCTCAACCATTAAAAGGCGCTAAAACACTGGAGTACAGTACATATGGGAAATTTAGGGTGACATTTTATGGGGTCTTCGGGCCGAGAAAGGTCCGCGCACATGACGCCCCATCAGTGTCCCCCAGACTATCGTTGTGCACCTCGAGTATAGTGGTCTCACGTATTCTTGAGGTCTGCAGTAGCGGCCTTTACTTGTTGTCCTAACTTTCCTATTCATGTGGATGCCTTTCATGTCCTCATGACCCCCTATGACAACTCTGGATGCCTTTCGAGATGCGGAATACATCGCTGACGTATCCGGCATCCCATATGAAAGCGTCACGGACCTCACTGAGGGACAGTCTGGTACTGATGGCCGCTTTAAGAAATTGCAGTCTGCAGCGAAGGTCGCGTTCATTGATCGGCTGCTCCGTGATCTCGACGTCTTGATTTACTGCCAGCTCTCTGCACTGTATTATATGGAGTGAGTCGCGTCATTCTTTCAAGTGTGGACGCCTCTTTGGACAAGCCTCCAAGCTCCCGGAAGAGTCTGTGCTGACTGGGTTTTGCTGCTGTAGTTGTTCGATCGTACTCTTCGCAATACGTTCTATCGTGCAGTTGATATTCTTCACTCCCAAGGCACCCCCCTTTGACCCGACGCGGAACCAACCATTTGTCGGGGCTATCTTCGCCAGTAATATATTCTGTATGATCCACCACAACTTCTTCAACCAACCAGAGGCCGGAGAAGCAACAAGAAGCTATCTGCACGGTGGATTGTTGATAGATTTTATTGGGCAAAAGGCTCCAATTTCGGTAACCCGACTTCTATTGTCAGACTTGCTCGTGCTGTTCCTCGACCTGGTAATGTTAGGTCTGATTGTCGAACGAGTTAAGACGACCGAAGCGACAGTTGCCACCTCCATACCGGGTGTAATAGAAACACCCAACGATCAAGATCATGACTCCGAGGAGCGAGGTGTCCTTCGAAATACGCCGGCCGAGCCTACGAGTGACGGAATAGAGCTGAATGAGTTACGTCCTCGCGATGAACATGCAGATATCAGTATGGACGAGCGATTGGAGCGAACAGAGCTATTAGCGGACCCTTCAGAAAACGGAGTTGGATCTGGCGCCAGGAATAATCACGCATTGGATACTTTCTCCTCGGGGGAAGCGGTGATAATGGAACTTGGTTTATTCGACATCATTCGGGATCAATGGCGCTATAGTCCGGCGGCCGCAAGACGGACGTCTGCTTTCGTACCATCTGACCAGACGGCTAATTTCCTTCGAGAGCGATTTGGACTACAAGTCAACGCTGATGGACGCCTTGAAAGGATAACGACATGAACCTTTCACTCCCGCTACCTTGTATGTATCGACCTCATGTCCACACTGGCTGTCATGTTGTGTAAATATGATAATATCCATACATAATCAGTCTCGGAGACTTTGTGGCCAATCATTTCCATATTCAACGGCATCCAAAAAGTCGTAGCTCGCAAGGTCAAACCAATCCTCGCGGATCAAGTAGCATCTAAAACAATCGCGTATAGTCAATCCTAACATTTAAAGAATGAGAAACACCACATATTATGATATTTTACATAAAAACAAGGGTATGTCAACCACCTTCCAACAAGGGTAAACCGATAACTCAAGAAGTCGGTGGCTTCCCATCGCCTTCACCCCCATCCTCCTTCGGCTTAACCCTACGATCCAAAATCTCATCCACAATACCCATCTCCAAGGCCTCCGGAGCCCCCATAAAGTAATCCCTCTCCATAAGCTTCTCGATTTCATCCAGCGACATCACTTTCTTCCCCGTCAAGTGCTGCTTATAGATCTTATTAAGCTGCTCCCGAACCCGCAGAATCTCCTTCGCATGAATCGCAATATCACTCGCCTGACCAAAATACCCACCGGACGGCTGGTGCATCATGATCGATGAATGTGGGAGACAAAACCGTTTACCGGGATGACCGCCGCAAAGAAGAAGGGATCCCATTGATGCCGCTTGGCCGACACATATAGTACTCACGGGTGCGGAGATGTATGTCATTGTATCGTAGATTGCGAGGCCTATCGAGTAATGGTTAGACCCACTCATTTGTATCATCTACCAATCACTACCCATGATCCAATACAGTCACTCTGGGGATGAAATGCACTAACCGGCTGTTACTGAGCCTCCGGGCGAGTTGATGTATAGGTGAATGGGTTTCTGGGGGTTATCGGCTTCTAGGAAGAGGAGCTGGGCGACGATAGACGCGGACATAGTTTCGTCTACTTCGCCATTGAGACATATTATCCGTTCCTGGGCGAGAATGGGTCAGTTCGAGGACATATTTGCGTGAGGTAGCGTGTTGGTACCTTTAGAAGTCGGGAGAAGATATCATCTATGTGATGAGGTTGATTAATATTGTTTGCTTTGTTATCATGCCGGGATTATCGTACATGTATGCCAGCCACCTCCCTATAAATTCGTTAATCGGTTGTTCAACTTTATGTATAAATGAACAGAAGGCAACTTACTACTGTCTCTGTTATGAATGGCGTGGGGGTCCAACCCCGCGGCGGACTGCTCTTAGATTGTGACGGGATGGATCTGCTGAAGCTCCGCGACAGCGCCGGGAGGACAGATGAACGAGGGACAAAGCGACTCAGTCGCTGCAACGAGCGACTTGGATTCATCCTGTGAAGCAGGGAGACTGAAGTACGAGGATAGGTTCAAATGACTCGAGGAATGGAGAAGTTAACTGCAACACCGAGCCTATCTGAGCGGAAAGTCCGCCGCCAAGCTTCGGAGCTGGAGAGCATGGATGCGGTTTAGCGCCGCGAGTTTACGGAGTTTAGTTTCTTTCGTCTCGTCAATGAACGCAACCCTCCCTTATCAGGTCATTGGAGATAAAATCGCTCCTTCGCGGAAGAATCATGGAGTGTCTTCACGGTCGTATATCATACGCCTCGTGGCGTCTGAGAGTCTTTAGGCGTCTATTCCACGTTGTCCCAGATCTCAATGGCCCGATAACCGTCTCGAGACGTGCATTGACGAGCTCGACTCGGTCGCCATCTCATCATCAACAATCTCCAGAAGAATCGAATCAAGATGAGAGACCCAAGCCGAAGGTTGACTCCCGCAAGTCCGATCAAGAGACGCCCCTTCGACCCTCCCAACTCCTTCCTCAATCACCCTTCCGCACCACTATCCACCCCGGCCTCGCCAAGAAGCGCAAGAAGCGCCTCCCAACACCCGACGACCTGAACGATCTGCACAAAAATCCCTGGGCAGTGGCCCTCGCTTCACCCATACGGATGTGTGCGGCAACAAATGCGCGCGTACCCAGAGCACTGCTGAGCGAATGGGGCATGGTAGAACGGCCCGAATCCGAGGGACTATGGTTTATGCCAGTAGGTCTACTGAAAGATGAATTGGCATCGGAAGCCGCTAGGAAGGAAGCCGAATCAGCCCCTGCTTCCACACCTAAGCACTCAAGTTCTGTGAACCAACGCCTACGACATCTAACGTTGCGACTTGTTAACCGTCTTCCCCTCTTGAGGAGTTTGACGAAGATGAATGGGCCGCCTGGACTCGGAAGAAAGCTGCCTATAGCGCGTCTTATACCTTATCGGTGGAAACACCCATTCGGCCCTGTTACCGCTCGCGAGGAGAAGCAGATCATTTGGCGGGAGGATATACCTGAGTTTGTGCTTTCGAGGATGAGGATTGAAGTTCTGAAGCAGCTTAAACTGGCTTCCGATAAGTATAAGCGGTCTGAGGCTCCAAATGGGGTCTGGAAGACTATTGATCTGAAAGAGTACTCCGAGGCAGGTCTTCTCGAAGGGGTGAACGGTCTGGAGCCGTTCAAGCGCATGGAATGCGGTGCGGTTTTAGTAGTTGGGCCGCTGAATGAAGATAAAGCTGTAGCAACTGCTCCGGACTCGAAAAATGAAACCACAATTCATGATCTAGGTACTCTTCCTGAATTTGTTATGCTTGAGCAGGTTCAGTCCAAGGTTCCAGTGTTTGAATTTGCGCGGCTCTTCTCCAAGGAGGAACTAGAAGAGCTCTGGGGTCACGATTCGCGCTTCCAGAGTCCTGCTTTGTTTCTTAGGCCGGATGATAAGATCACGGTTGATGCGATGCTGGCTTTGTGGAAGCTCAAGGGTTTTGTCAGACATGACCCCATCTACGAAAATCCAGATGACAGTAATTGATATCGTAGTATAAATGCTTATCCAAAGACAAGATTCTGAAATTGAGCGTGTCCAAACTTGTATGTATGTCAATATATGTCTTACTATATACTCTATGAACAACGTGTATCTCTCGCGCGTAAGTCATAAGCCATCTAGTGTTTTAATCATTACTTATGATTAGCTCGATCCCAGAAGATCCGAAAGCTTATCCAGATAAACATGAGGCCGAGTAGGCCCGGTCTCGAAGTCCTTCTTACTGCTGACTCCAGTAAGGACTCCTAGAGTACCTCCGAGCTTTCCTTCCAAACCAAACCGAATATCGGTGTTCGCACGATCACCAACCATGCACGCACGACTCCGATCAAACTTAAACTTTCCCTCAATAGCATCCATCATCGCCTGGTTAGGTTTACCTAAAGAGACAGGCTCTTTACCCAAGGCCATAATCAAAGGCGCACTAACGGATCCGGCACCAGGGAACAGAGTCCCTGAGTTCGGGAGGGTAGAATCGATGTTCGTTGCGAGAAAGACGGCTCCCCGACGGACATAGTGAAAGGCCAAGGCCAGCTTCAGGTAATTGATATGAAAGTCTAGTCCTACCAGGACCACACCGACTTCAGGATCAATTAAAGACGAGTCTCCGGCAGCAATCAGCTTGTAGTCTTCTGGCGTGATGTCCCGACGATACGCGGGATCAGTGCCACCGATGAAGGGAACATTCTCCGAACGCAGTTCCTGCTCAATGCCTGTTTCGCCTAACACGAAAACTTTGCGCTTGTTCTCCGGGAGCTTGAGGATACGGGAAATGTAAACCGATGCGCTGTATGAGGAGGAGAATATTTCTTCCTTTTGAGGTGTCAGTATTGTTTGGTTGTGGGTAGATCGCGGGTGTGGCTGATGTATGTACCGTTGTACTCGGAATTCCCAATGACTCTAATTTCTTCTTGTAGTCGGCGCGCGATTTAGTGCTGTTATTCGTGACGAAAACGACTTGTTTACCTAGCAGCAATGTATCGGTTTAGCTTCTACACCCGCGCCACTCTCGGTATATGGTACCGGCCAAGGAATGTATACCTCTACTTCTCAACAACTCCAATGTTTCGTTCGTTCCAGGGAAGAGGTGGTCGCCGGACCAGAGTACGCCTGTACCGCAAAAATTCACTTTCAGTATTGTCCGCTGTGATCGAATATCGAGTCGCCGCCGGGGCCGAAGGCATGCTTCATCGAAAACACCGGGATACTAACCATCACAGTCAAATAGGAAAACCTGGAGCAATTGGTCAGTGATTGTTACACTCATGGGATGTAGAGGCGAAACAGCAGAAATTTAACCCACTCACATCGAATTTGTCAATGAAATCGCGAATACCATCGCCGTCCCCGGTCAGATAGCGGGGTGAGTCTGTCATTGCGGGGTATGTTTGAACGGAATTATTAGGGAATGATCCGGCGTTATTTTCACTGACAATTCTCGTTCTCTACGGAGAATTTTTGTCTCCCAAAAAGATCCGTAAAATAGAGTCTGGGGGGATTGACAAAAGAAGAGAGTTCGAGTCATACCATCACTAATCAATGCCAGTGGTTTGCTCAACTATCTGATGCTTCGGGGAGAAGGGCGAGCGGGGCCGCACGTGGTTCTCCGTGACTCAGGCACACCTTTCGGCATTCTCTTGTTTGAGCCCTAAATCGCTGGTGTTGTAAGCTGTTCAAGCTACAGGCTTGCAAAGTGACTATTTCAAAGGTTCTTAAGCCACCATGAAAAATATAATTACCTCGTAAAAGGTGACCCAAGCTCTATGAGGCAAGCAATTTATGTGGAGATCTACGTGTAAAATACTATAGCATAACGCAACCCAAAATCTCTTCGCTATCTAGATGGCCCTAGCCTCTGATCGTTAATTCCTGCGACAAAGCAGTACGACAAAAAACACAACCATTGCTAAAACAGTCTAAACAAGCCCCAGCCCTTCTTGGCACACCAAGGTCATCTTTTCTGTCACTTGTGATAGTCAGCACTACAACCATCTATTCAGAAATGCTCAAACCAGAGGCGATAACAAACATACGAGGATCTAGGCCTCACACAATGTCCCTTTTCTCAACGTAGTTGTTGTAATAGAAGCGCCTGTCAATGTCGTCGTTCTCATTGGCATCTCTCTTGGGAAGGTTATAGTAGAAACGCTTGTCGAGGTCTGGTACGGAGACTCAGGACAAGCACCGAAGCTCCCCCAAGCACAACTAAGAGCTAGGAGAGATGCATCTTAGATATGTAGATACAGCACGAGGGATCGGTAGTTCAAAGAGAAAAGATGATGCTGGATATTGAGTACGAAGTTCAGGTGTCGGAAGACAAATCGCAATTTATATAGAGAGAGTAGCAGGTGAGCCTATTCTCCACCAGCGTATACTGTATTCCACAGCTGGCACACAAAGAGATCACTCGCTGCATGAAGCCCTGGACCGTAGCCTTGTGCTTCTCGCTTATGCGTACGCACCCATATCCTTAGCGATAACGACCCCACATGCTGTTGGTATTCTCTGAGTTGAAATTGGCCGCTATGGATACAAAGAGGTTTCGCAACGAAGAAATATATTTCAAGGCGAAGAAATTCCCGTGTTTGTCCTTATCCTAGTTGTCTTTGCAACAGCCAAGCACATTTAAGCTCCATTAGATATGCGTCATGTCCATAGTGGTTGGTGGAAGCTGATAACATTGATATGATACCATTTTAGCCAGTCGACGTTATAACTTTCAGCAATCCTAGGATGACACACATGATGTGTGCCATCCCGTGCAGCAACTGGGCGTACAAAACTTGTAGTTGAGCAAGCTATATATTATTGATTCACTTGGATCTCCAGTCGCCCCTTAGAGAAAGTCGGCTTTTCTCATGGCCTCTGCTGTTGAGTACAATTAGCCTAGCATATGGCTCTTTCATAAGATAGAATCAGTATCGGTTTCAAAACTCACACTTGGTCACAAATCATAAAATGAATCTAATTTTAATGCTATATGCAACTGCAAAAATCCATGACTCACATGCGCATGCATGTATACTATACGTTTGCTATCTTAATACAGCAGGCTAGCTACAATCCAGACCCTTGAACATTAGAGCTGAGGGTGATTGCCGCGTTTGCCACCATATGCCGATGCTACCTTGTCCTTGGGCAGAGTCTTGCACTTAAACGTGATCCATAGATATTCCTCGACTTGCTAGATCGTTTACCATGGATAGACGATCTCTCTTAGCCGATAGCCCGGTTTTGAGGCTGATTAAGTCATCTCATTCAAAATGATACTATCAGAGATATTGAGAATTTCCAGCAGGAGCCACAAGTTTCAGACATTCAAAACTGAGTCTTATGATGACCCGGATATCGAAACAGAAGGACTCCTTGCAGACCTGAAACACGCCAGCAGACTAGCTTCCTCAAATACCTGGATTTACTTAACGATGTTGAATCTCGTCACCTTATGCTTTACTATTGCTTTGATCTTCAGCTCACATCGCAAGCCTTTAATCGAAAAGAATGCGGCCCATAGACCTGGATCATGGTGGTATAGTTATAGAATATCAAATATAGTCTGATCAATTGCCAAGAAGTCGAAATTAACCTTCTGAAGCGCCCATCCTTGATGACACCGAGATCCCGGGATATACAACCATGTTGAACGGGACCCTTTATGCTAAGCCAGATGTCTCAATTGCACGAGAGGAGCCTAGTGCTGAGAACGATGCGGCTTGGGCACAATATGAAAAGTATTATTACACATATTGTCGCCTGAGAGGAGATCCTCAGGCTGGGCAAAGATCCAGAGACAGTGGCCCGCTTCGACAACGACTATTTGGGAATGGGTGATGATGCGTATATGGCCCAGCTGGATGCAACGCATGTGAGTTATATACTTCGACTAAATACAAGGCTGGTACTGATGAAGCCTAGCAAATTCATTGTCTGAATTTGTTACGCAAAGCAGCTTTTATGGAATACCCTGGGTATAATTAGGAAATGGATCCCCAGATGTGGTGGATAAACCTTGGTCATTGCACCGATATACTGTTGCAAAATATCCAATGCAATGCCAATACGGAAGTTTTGACATTGACGGGGGTAGACAACCGCGCTGTGCCATGGTCAGATTTCAGTGTGAATGGCAAATTTCGCGACTTCAATGTGCTGTTTAACTGGCAACACGAGCATGCAGTTGATACGGAGAAATTCGATCGTATACCTATCCCCAAAGACGCCTTTGTGTGGCCTGCGCCTTGGAAGTAGCAAGAGTCAGAATTGGGCCACAAATTGGGTCATCACCATCAACAGGAAGGGCTGCCGAAACACACGAGTATCATCACGATGCAGCCGAGTAGGTCAATTCGCTGCTAGAGAAAAGCTAGTGCTATCAAGCACATTAAGGATTCCGCATATTGGAAATGATTATAAAGACGGAAACTCCATTAGTCTTGCTTAGAAGATGTCTTTAATTACTACCAACTCCTGTCTCTGTAGCCAGCACTGGTTTGATAGTACTTCATAACCTCTCCAAACCCCTCTATTCCATAGCGTCTATAAAGGGCGCTCTTCCGTAGGCAAACAAATGCCGAGATAATTGAAGTAATACTTCGTGATTAATTGAAAACTTGCTTGAGCAAAAGCTTTAGCTGTGACTAGTATCCATCGTCGTCAATCCCCTTCTGAGAAGCCCTGCCTCTATTACAGCGCTTTCCATACCTTGTGAAGTACCGGTGGTGGAAGCGGCTTTCTCTCTCTCTTATCAACCATTGTTACCCTTTTTCTTGATTTTCTTTTGTTTGTTTTTTTCTATCCCCCATCATGGCTACCCTTATGTATCCATCAGAAGGTGACGACGAGTTCAATGGTGAAGATGCTCCGTTCCTCTCAAGTACTCAGCCTGAACCTTCGTCACCCGAAACCAGAACCAATTCCCACTCAGGCTTAACAGGGAAGATTCGTCTCCGGTTGTTTATTTCATTAATTGTGATACTCCTGGCTTTCAAGATCAGGAGCCAAATCCAGGCCCAATGATACGCATTATCGAATCTATTGCCTCTGACATTTATTGGCGGACGCACCACCTCAGTCGAATCCCAGCCTCAGGACAAATACCGGAGAAAATGTGTAAAATCAAAGAGGTGAGGACGGAAGTTGCAAATGTGAAGGGGTATAGCGATTTCCTTGAGGGGTTGCTTAGTCTGTCACATCCCCTCAAAAGTAAAGTATAAAAGATCCTAACTAAGGATAGGCTCCCTGTGGGCTATTCCCTACGGGCTACTGGCGGATCGATATGGCCGAAGGCGAGCCATGCGTCTTACTATCCCTAGATTTCTCATCAATACAATCACCACAAACCCAATCTTGTGGTTCTCTGATACTTTCCCCCCTTCGAGCTATCTGGTTTGTGGCCTTCAGTTGGATAGTTGGTGGAGGGCCAACCATTGCACTTGTGATCATCCGGACAATGCTGGCAGATCTTACGACAGATTCACAACGTGTCATAGTCTTCTTCCGGGTCGGAGTCATGAGTATGGCTGCTAGTTTCGTTTCTAGCGCCACCAGTTCCGCGCTCATGACTTTGAACCCTTGGATACCGCTGACAACTGGCTGTGGGACTGTTATCATAGGGCTAACCTTTGCGCTGTTTCTGCCGGAGACCATGAATGCCTTAGCGAAGAAGGCATGCCCAGAAAAATCAGATGTGCAATTCTCTAACACAAGCGAGCCTAGCGGGGACGAAGAACCACCATCCTCCACAGCTCGATCACCCCCGGAAGCATCAAGATCAAGTTGTACTTCCCTCTTAGGCAAGACTAGAGGGACTTTCTACGCTTACGTCTTCATACTCCAACAATCATTGGTTACCGCTGTTCTTGTTTGCGCTCGCTTTTTACCAGCTCTCGCGCGGTTCCTCCTGGCTCTTAGCCCAGTATATCTCGCACGCTTCAACTGGGTCCTCGCTCGGGCCAATCTCCTCGTATCCTTCTAAGCGGCTATTACTATACCTGTATTCCTTTTTCTTCTACCCCATCTCTCATCAGGACCTCTCCACTCTCCACTATTACCAATCCACATACGTGTTTCACACATTTTGCTATAACTAAATGCATGCAAAAACTGTTTTTGGGTCCTATACCTGTCAGAGAATATCATCCAATAACACGTCACGTTACTTTACCCCCACAATCTTAGTCTCAACTTCATCCAGGCTCTCTCCCGGTAATGACAACAGGTCGTTGGTTCAGTCCTACAAAACAAAGCAGATTTTGGATTGAACTAGGGATTGACTGGCGAGATAGTATTCCTGTTCTCTATCGTCTTTCTACTTTCCTAGATCGATCTGCAAGCGCAAACCGCCAAAGGACAAAGAAAAGAGAAGTAGGAAAAAGCAAAAAAAGGCAAAGTTGCGATGTAAAGTTCACTGATAGCCTCGTGCACAATCTCTCTTATGTATTCTGTGTACTTTACATACACTATGTACAGTATTTCAATCCGCACTGGTACATAGCGAGGTATCCATTGCTTCCGGGGGTACTCAGTGTACTAGCGATAGCAGGAGCTGTCTTTACCTCCTTTGCAGAGGATCAACGTTCGATGAAACCTTCGTCTATGTTGGTTATTTATTTATCTGTTCTGATGTCACATATCTCCCGCGACTGCGGTCATTATGGCGTGTTCGTTCGGTCGACCTCCCCAGAAATCTGTGGACGACTGTCCACGTTCTCACCGTGCTGATTGCACTATTAGAATTGTTCGGAAAGATCAGATCTCTCCGGTCCATGTACCAGACATCCACGAAGGAAGAAGTTTCTGGGTTCTGGGAGCGAACTTTGTTCATCTGGCTGTTACCAACCTTAAGACGAGGGTGTTCGAATTTTCTCTACCTTGAAGACATTCTAGAGGTAGGAAAGAGCCTAGGAGGTGGGCTACAGCGAGTAAAATTGCAAGCAGCCTGGGAGAATTCAAAGCCACGATATCGACTTCTCAAAGCGATCTTTTATGCTTACCATCGGCCCACCCTGGCGTGCGTAACCACCTCGTCTCGTTCTGGGTACATCTACATTCTGCCAGCCATTTCTCATCACGGCTGCGGCACATCTGTCTAAAAAGGGATCCTCTCATGAAGTGAAACAGTACGGAATGGCCCTCATTGGGGCGTTTGCCTTGGTATATCTAGGAATGGTAGTATGTTTAATCCGGTTTCTCATTCAGAACTCTGGCATCTTATCACTTTTTGGGATCTACCTAATCTAGCCCTAGATGTCGAAGGCGAGATATACGCATCAGGCCAATCGAGTTACAGCCATGGCATGAGCTGGCGTCATGCCTGTATCAGCTCACGCTGTACCCGCACAGGACAACGGGGTTAATAAGATCCAACAGCGACTAAACGTCACACTAACGATGCTGGCGAACATGAAGTCTATTAGGATGCTTGGGATGTTTGATTTTCTCTATACGTTGGTCTCTAATCTACGGTAGGTTGAGCTAAAAACGTTAAAAGTCCTTTCGCAAGCTTCTTATCTGGACTGTAACGCTATGTAGGGATTTCATCGTGAAATGCTAGGTGTACTTGTATGCAACGATGCTAACATGTTTAGCTAACTTACCTAGCGAATTTACTCCTTATGCTACCTTTGCATTCTACACAGTTATACCCCTTGTTAAGAACGATTCCTCGCCTTTGGTAGCTCAAGCGTTCACGTCGTTATACTTGATCTCCAGACTTACAAGTCATCTACTATCATTCATCTGAACTCTTCCACAATTTCCACAATCCCTGGGCTGTCTCGAAAGAATAGAAACTTATTTCTCTGTGGGTCAGACCATTGAAGATCAGAAGATTCTAGATACAGCAATATCTGCCAAGATACGCTACTTCAAGGGTCTAAACTATTTGCCTCTTCAAAGGAGAAGTATCCTGGTACTTCGCTTATAACTTTCAAGAATGTCCATGTTGCATGGTCTACAAATTCCTGGCCCATTTTCCAAAACCTCAACCTTAACATTGGAAAATGCATCACTATGATTATTAGTCCAGTTGGGGCGAAATCAACTCTAATTGAAAGCATAATAGGAGAAACGACTGTCACAGATGGAACTATCAACACACAATTCTCTGCTATCGCATACTGTGCGCAAACGCCATGGATTATTAACGAAATAATTCGGCACAATATAACAGGCGGATACGTAATCGGCGAAAAATGGTATGACTTTTGCCTGTCACTGTGCGCCCTTAGGAGTGATCTCATGAAATTTCCCGAAGGCGATATGCATCTCGCTGGAAGTAATAGCATTGCACTAAGTGGGGGACAAAAAAAAGAGAGTTGTATTCCTATCTGTTATAACAAGCCGCTGCTTGACAGGATACTAATGAAACTTGAGCAGGCCCTAGCTCGAGCCCTTTATTCGAAGCTACTTATGTTGATGATTGGTGATGTTTTTAGTGGCTTGGATTCTAATAGTGCAAGGAATATCGAATCGAGCTTATTCGGCGAAACCGCTATTTCCGAGAGGCCTTCAAATGATTGATATTCAAGCTGGCATGGTTTCCATTGATGAGCGAGACCTTTTCACGTTGCAACCGGCCGACGTTCGCATGCGCATCACCACCATTCCGCAAGATTGCTTCTTTATGCCGGAAACCGCCAGGTTCAACCTCGACCCCAGTGGAGCCTTACCCGATGAAACAATTAAGTTAGCGATTCATAGGGTCGGTCTCTGGGAGAAAATAACCTGTAATAGCGGTCTCAGTGCAGATCTGAAACCCAGTGACTGGTCAGCGGGTGAAAGACAGTTATTAGCTCTTGCCAGGGCTTTGATGGTGGAATCCCCATTCTTGTCCTGGATGCTACGAGCTGGTATGTGTGCACTTCTCACCTTATTTGGCGGTATGCTAGCGTTGATTGGGAAACTGAAATGATCATGCAAGAAGTTGTTGACAAAGAGCTCACTAATCGCACAGTTATTGCCATCTTACATCGATTCAATTACATTGGCCGCTTTCATCGAGTGGCGGTTCTTCATGAGAGAAGGCTCGTTGAGTGAGACGAGCCTCGTGCGCTGCTTGGAAAAGAATCGAGGCTTAGGGAACTCTATCTTGCGTTTCTTTACGGCTGACCTATGTAGCCCTAAATGACACAAGCGGATTGCTTGGCGCTTGTCCAAAACATCCATTTGCAGAGCATTTGTTCTCCCGATTAAACTTTTCCCCGTCCCTCTAAGGCATATAAATTTGGTAATCTACTGGTCATTTCGAAGACGATTGAATAATAGTAGACATTGTAACCAAAGTACAGTTGACTGCAATCCGTTGTGCAGACGGAAGCGGAATCATAAAATCATGACCCATGGATACAACAGAAAGTTATCAACGTCATAGACCGTGAGGTTAAAGGTAACTTGACAGCGGATTTGTTTTTGGAATTTTTTAACTGGACAATTCCAGGATGTTATAAATGATGCAATTCACCTCCAAGAAGCTTTTCTTGTCTTCGAGATATCACATGAACCTTCGTATCATCTCTCTAGAACAACACAATGGGAGCGGGAGCTGGTACCGACCCTAAGTCGGATAACCCACCTTGCGAGGAATTAGCTCCTCGTCATACAGGTAATGGCCTACACCTTATTCTTTGAAATCAAGATCTTGGCTAATTCACTTGCTGGCCAGACAAGTATGACGCTAAGGTAGCCGAAGAGCTCATCAACAGCTCTCACATTCTGCAATTCACCTTCCAAAAGAAAGACGAACCCTACCCATATGTGATCCACCTACCAGGAAGAATCGCAAACCCCCCCAATCCAAAGAAGTCAGCCGACCCAAAGCCAGCCGTCCTATACGCTAAAGGCTGGCTTCCATGCGACATGCTCGACAAGCTCCAACCCGACTCCGAAGGACTACCAGTAAACGTATCAACCTGCAAAGCCGAAAGCATCTTCTGTGCTCGCTCGACCTTTGCTCACGGGCTGACCTGGCGATCCACAGTGATCAATGGAACTGCCCATATACTCACTTTCGAGAAGAAGGGCATGAAAGAGGAAGCCCAGTTCTCGGAGCAGGACGTCTTGAACAATGAAAAGATCTGGGCATTGTACCATATCGTTAACGGATATATTCCAGACCAGTGGGAGCACACTCGGCATCCGACTAGGAAAGAGGTAGATATGGTTCTTGTCCTTCGAGTGGATATTGATACCGAAAAGTCACATACACATGTGCGCCATGGTATCTTCAAGTATGCGCCAGAATGGGAATCTGCCGATCCGAGATACTATTGGGAGGGGGCTATTCCCATATGGGAGACATACGGTGATCCGTTCTATGGGAACACGGAGATTGAATATCCGTCGAGGTTGAAACGCATTTTCGATGAGCGGAGTCGAAAAAATGAGGCGTATGCGACGAGGCAGGCATGCAAGGAGTCCCAGGAATAATGGCCAACTCCTTGACTTTTCCTTTTTATTGGAGCGACCGGGAAAGGTCCTAAGATGGTGTTTCTAGCCAGTTGTTATACTAGTCCAGTGCCACTGGAAGCATTACTTCAACCCTGAGAGGACACCATGGTTATACTAATTAAACCTTATAATTAAACTTCAGGGTTGTAAACTAAACTAGGAAATTACATATATGCCTTCTTGTCATGTTATATAGCATTCTCTACCAAGGACCATCAGCCAATAGGTAATAGTAGTCCAATCTGTACTCGGTGAGACCACTGCTCATGCAGCAATCCATTAGCGGCAATCTCAGATCTCTCTGCCCGCTTTAGCATCACGTGCCCCTCTCGCAAATCATTAACATTGGCGGTAAGTATTTATGGCTTTATTGGTGGGATTAGGTGAATATCTGGCACGTACCAGCGCAATTAGGGATATGGTTACATTCTTCAGCTAGTGTACCACCCTCTCCTTATTAAGAGAGGTCTGCTTCAATCTATGGTATGTTCCAGCTGTATCCGGTCCTGATACATCTAGCCCAGTTTTTAAGAGTTGCAGGATTCAATTAGGGTATAATATGTAATGGCGTTGCCGTGGCTTGGGTGACCAAGCAATCGGCTCATATTCCCGTGGAAGCTGGAGAGGATACGAAGTACATGAAGCTATAATTTATCTTTGGTAGGTCTATCTATCACCTACAAATGCATTGACTCGAATATCATTACTATTATCATCATCGTAATTAGCTTGTAGCTAGTTGAGTACAGTAGAAATGGGATGCTAGGTAGTAGGGCTGATGACCGACATGTGATAAATTAAGCCAGTTAGAAGGATCTCCTGTTTATAAGCATACTGAACAACTGCATGCAGTTGGATATATTCTTCCATAGACTGACACAACTACCAACTGGCACCCTTGTATCCATCTCATTAAATCTCATCCAGTCATAACGATTTAGATTTCGCTCAGATAACAGAACCGGGAGTAGCCGTTCCACTCATTTATCAGTTGCAGAAATCTGTACTACCCCCTGACTGAACAACAGGACAAGCCATATCCCATTGCAGCCATGCACTGGTGACTTTGAAAGTCTGATCCACCATTCCTTTCGGGCCACAAGTTCGAATGAGTGAGCTTGATGAGTATGATGGAGGAACATGTTGAATTGCGTGATTAGGGCGCTTTCGCTAGAGAAGTCCTCATCCATATTGAAAGAATGACTCTTGAGGTTATATCTCTTTCAGTTATTTGGTTTTCTATGCACTGCCCAAAATACCAGATATCTTCAGAGCCGCGTCTAGAATTGATAGGTGTTCATCTGCACCATCAATCAGACGCTTGTCCATCTCAGAAAAGACCATAACGATCTTGTTCTTCTGGATATCTGGAATGGCATCATTGTACACAACTCGTCGGTAAAGCTGTTCCACTGTCAGCGGCGTAGCAATGTAGAGTTCGCATATGAACATACCTGTGCAAGAAGTTGCGTCGCACTCCACCCATCCGCAACTATTTCTGTAACTACTTTCGAGACAGCGACGTAAGAAGAACCGATCTTCTTGGGTTGCATAGCCTGGATTAACTGGTCCAGAACACTGTCCGGGACCACCCCAGCAATCTCCTCCACCATCCTCCCAGTGACTACCTGTGAGCTTGCATCCGTCATCTCAGCATCTTCTCCACCATCCTGTTTACCGCTTTGTCCACTAGCTCCTACCAACCTAGCTCCACTTTGCATGTATGTAATCGCGCGTCGCAAGTCACCCTCGCTGCACTGGATCAATTTGTCGACGACTCCGTTCTCTAACTCTACATTCTCTTCTTTGGCAATCAGCTCGAGTCTCTCGCCTGCGGCCGAATTATCTAGCGGTTTGAAACGGAACTTGCTGCATCTACTGGCGAGCGGTTCAATAATCCGAGTGACGTAATTGCAAACAAGACAGAATCGAGTAATCCTGCTATACTGTTCCATAGTGCGCCGAAGAGCAGATTGAGCATCTTGTGTCATGCTATCTGCCTCATCTAAGATAATAATCTTGAACGGCGGGCACGGGTATTTCTCGAAGTATGATTTGTCTACCCCTGTGGGCTGGCTGAGCTGCACCCGGGCAAAGCCCTTGACCTTCTCCCGTACAATACCGATACCACGTTCATCTGAGGCGTTCAATTCGAGGATACGTGAGCGGTAAAGAGCAGGGCCGAATAGGGACTTCGCGAGGGCGAGAATTGTCGATGTCTTTCCAGTGCCTGGAGGGCCGTAGAATAGCATGTGAGGGAGCTGTTGTCATTTTCAACTATGTCAATGGTCTGGATCTTGCTGGCATCGCGCACAGGGAATTAACACACATTGGAGGCTTGTAACATCCGTTGGAGAACTTTCGTTGTATGGTCCTGAGCTGCGACGTCGTCTAGTGTTTTCGGACGACTAAGATTGAAGGTCAGCTAGTTACTTATGGTAGCTCCCGGTTGGGGATGTACGTACTATTTTTCAACCCATGGCTGCTGCTGCGCATGTTCCTCTTTACCATCTGTCGGCTTCTGCTTCGAACTGCCTGATGCTGCTGCGGCTGCGGCACGGGCTTTATTGCTGAAGAAATTTGCAGCCATGATATACTATCCAGATAAGAGGGCTGGAATTTTTAGGGCAATGGATTCAATATTGCCAGATCGGTAGAAAGTAAATTGTCTCTTTGTAAAGCTCCCTGCAACATGACGGAAGATGAACGTGTCGGGACGCGTCGCCACGTGATACGCGAATTATTGATGCCAAGACTATTTATCGCCCTGGCCAGACTACGTACAGAGTTCATCAACAGGGATGGGATAGCAACATCTGCTGTTCTCTGTCAAGTTTGTTTAGGTCTAGACTATCATCATTCGCATGTGGAATTGGTGTTGTCTCGTAAACATTACTGTGTTTTTCTTCTTTTTCCTAGCCTTATCTATAGCTCATCCTTCCCATGCTTGGGTACTTCTGTAGCTTCATACATTCTCTTCTTTGAATTCCGGGGGAGCTCTGCCTGCCTCTGTCTCTCCTCTGGCGATATGTCGTCAATATTAGTCTCTTCATGTTCCTGGTTTCCGTCTTTACCTGCTGATTCCTCTTCTACTCCATCTCCATTGCTATCCACCGTGTCACCAATCCGATCAATTAGACGGGATTCTTTTGACTCAACAACTGGAGGTTCGTCCCAGATAGCTTGTCCGTCAGCGGTTTGAATCTTTGTTTCCGTACCAAGGGTCGGGAGTGGTATCTCCGGGGCTAAGCTGTCACTAGGGACAGCAGACAGAGAAGGCTGAACACTTTTGCTGGAGAAGCCAACCGCCGCTAGAATGGTGAACGTGAACTTTGCTACCAATTTCAGCGGCAACCATACGAGCCACCACATAGGCCCATATAATATTCGGCGAAACAGAAGCCATATAATAGTGCCAACCACAACGTAGAAGGCGGTTTCAAGATACCAAGTATCAGATTTCTGCGAGCGAAGCAGAGAGCCGATAAGGTTGCGCGACGACGATAAGAGAGAATCAAGGCTCGTATAAGACTCTGATAGCGATGAAAGCGCAGCGGTAGATTGCTCTATAGTTCAAGTCAGTCTGGTCCACGCTTACCAGTAGAGGGGGGAGGAAACGAACCTAACGTTTCTTGTGCAAATTGACTTCGGGATAGTTCTGCCTGCATCATCTGGTGTGTTCTCCGCAATGCCGCAGTAACATCGTTCGAGGAGTTCAGCAGAAGTTCATTCTGTGTCAGCTTCTCAGTCGACTGTCTCTTCCTTTCAGCACTTTGCGATCTCGAAAACAGCAGCTCCCTCTCTTTGCGCTTGGCGATTTCTGCATTCCGCTTTGCTTGTAGCTGCGCGGTTCGGAATTCTCCTCTCGTTCTATCACAGGCGTGTTAGCTATGTAGAAGCATATAGCTTATAGTGTAGGTAACGCGAGATATCTCACTGACTTTTTCAGATCCTCCGCTAACCTCCCCGCCAATGCAATAACTCGTTCCCGCTCCAATTCCTTCTCATTGTCCACTCCCTTTCGCCTGCCTTCCGATGCAGTTTCTAAAGTTTCGACTTCAACTTTTAAAAGCTCCAATTGCGCCTCTGCCTCTTTCAACTGACCGTGAATCTCCGTTCCTAGTTCTAACCGAGCTTCGTCGTCTTGTCCAATGGCAGTAGTAAAGTTGCGTAGTCGGGATACGAGCGGGTGAATCTGCACCAGAGAAGTTGACAGCTCCTTCAAGCGACCTTGAAGAGCAGAGATAGAAGACATATTTAGGGTAGCATGCACAGTGAAATCCGAATCGTTCAGCGTGTGTCAGCATAAGGTGGGTGTAGCGGGTGAAGATGAAGTGGTCTTGTTTCTTAATAGGGTTATAGTCGATGACACCTCAACACAGCTTTCCAGAAGCCCTGCATAAACTCCGGTGTTTGAATTAAAGATTAAATGAGCCGAGTCGTGTGCTCAGTAGAAATGTAGTTCCGGCAATACGGTCGATCTGGCCGCAGCGTCATCGGTTCCCGCCTGAGGCACAGCAAATCAAGTGTTTGCATCTTCAGCAAACACCAAACATTCCTCTGCTTCCCGGGCCTGGAGAAAGGTAATTTTCTCGGCTTCGATATACAACCACAAATACGCCCGTTAGTCTCCGTCATTGGCATTCAAGAGCTGGAAATATCCAATAAAACCGAGTGCCCCGTGTTGCTACTCCAGAATTCTGGAGCCCTTACCGTGCGCAAGAGTCAGTTATCCACCAACCCAAATTTACGACCATCAACTAACTTCAACAGACCATCAACGATTCAAGCTCCAAGATTTGACACCGTCGGTTCTAACCCTCCAAAATGACTATCCCCGTTTCAACGATCACCACCCTCCGCACGTCCTTCAACCCCTTCGCCCGGTCCGCCCGCCCCTGCAGACTTCTACTCTCCATCCTACGCAATCCCAACACTGCTCCGGCATCCAGTGCCACGCACATTGATATCAAAGTCAAGCAACTCCCGCGTACCTCGATAGAACAGCCCGAGGTAACGGTTGGGTTCAAGGGAGGGAAGGAGCTCAAGATTGAGGTTGGGAAACGCCAGATGAAGATTGGCGATGTGATTGAGGAGATTGCGCGGGTGGGACGTGCAATCGAACGAGAGCAGGCCTTAAAGGGTTAATTGAGTTTATCTGCACGAATATCTGTTGTTATTATGGCGGTTGGTTTTTTTAAGGCCCGCCTATGGCGCATGGAGAGCGGGACTTTTTGTACTTCTATGTCGCGGATGCGAAGCGGTTTAGTTTGGGGGAGGTTCTCATCTAAAGCATTATGATACCGTTTCTTTGTGTATATACTACCCTACCAGAGTCTCGAGGAAAACTCCGTTTCTGAGTAATGTTTGTTTGCACTCTCCTTAAAAGTGTTCTTGTTTTGAGATACGGAGTATATGGGTTTAGGGCAGATTTACAGGGAGCAGCTCATCGTGACACATGATTTTTAAATACCTAACAGTCATTCCTTTAGGTTGTTGGGAAGACACAAAATAACAGAGATCAATTATTTACGTGGATTCACCGACACGGTGTATCCGAAGTGGTATTTTATTTATTTTGGTTGGTATCAATTTAGACAGCAGCACCAGAGATGAAGAACCACTTGTCAACGCTGCCATCAATAGGAGCAGGGGGGAGGTTCTCGCCCTTGGGGATGGAAGCGAGCTGGCTGGGGTCAACACGGTCAGTGGAGTTCTCAACATTAACGTTGGCACTATGAAATATTGTTAGCGACTTTAACTCCTTCATAGAAAAGGAACTATACTTACGTGCTGATCTCGCCACGGGGGGCCTTTCCGGTCATGAGCTTCTCCCAAGCATCAGCGCACTCGCGGATAACATCGAGAGCGTACCTGAGTAGGATTGTTAGTCAACATAAACATTAAACGAGCATAAGTGACAGAACATACTTCTTGTTCTTGCACTCGCCAGAGAAAGCGAACTGGTTCTCGGGCTTTCCGTCGGGGATTTTGTAGATACGGAACCACTCATTGGTGGCGCGGAGGAGGCCAGGGAGGTGGCGCTCAACATCCTCGACGTCGTTAAGCTTAGGGGCAAGAGGGTCATTGATGTCGATAACGATGACCTTCCAGTCGGTCTCCTCCTCATCGAGCAGGGCCATGACACCAAGAACCTTGACCTGCTTGACCTGACCAGGGTAGCCGACAAGCTCACCAATCTCGCAAACATCGAGAGGATCGTTGTCACCCTTAGCCTTTGTCTCGGGGTGAACAGTGTTGGGGTCCTCCCAGGTCTAGAAGAAAATGTCAGTAAGCGGGTCCGACAAAGGTGCACGTAGCAATTTCATATTGATTCTGACATACCTGGGGGAAGGCACCGTAGTTCCAGAGGTAACCCTTGTGGGGGAAGCAGTTACGAACGTAGCGGAGCTTGCCCTTCTTCACATCCTGCTTAATGGGGTTAAGGAACTCCTCCTTGGAGATCTTTACACCTAATCAGCGTCGGTACTTTTGTTATGCTGAGTTCTGTCCGCCGCGCATACCTCCTGCTTGGCGTTGGTCCAACGGGGGATCTCAACGACCATGTTAAGAACAGTCTGCTCACTGTTGGCGTAGAGAGGGATGTCGTGGAAGGGGGAGACAGGCTGGCCATCCTTCTCGATGTAGACACGGTGCTCCAGGGTGTTGGCGTTGCCAATCTTGCGAATGGAGTAAGACATGGTGGGCGATTGCGGCGGGGTAGCGGAGGAAGAAAAGTGTCGAGAAATTAAAGCAGCACGACTTGTTGCAGACGAAGCCGAATGAGCAACTCTAGGGGGGAAAGACGAGGGTGACGAGAGAGAGGAAGAGGAAGAGGAAGAGAAAGGAGAGAGGAGAGAAGAAGGAGAAGAAGGAGGGGTGGCTTGTTTAGTGGGGGGAGCCAGCGTTGCGGATGTGCGTGATACGCGGGCGACAATCGGAGAGGCGGTGGACAATCGGTTTAATGGAGCAGTACGCAGTCTTGATACGAGACTGGTGAATGGCGACCCCAGGTACATTGGATGCGGGAAAAGTTGGCCAGGAGTAAGAACCCGTGTCTGTCGGTTCAATTGAAAGATTAAATATGGCGTGCAATCGCGGTTTCCGCTCGGCTTGATTTGTGAATATTTAAGGGGGAGGGAACTTGTCGGGAAGAAAATCGGTGCCGGGAAGCCATTCCGAGGTTCGTTTGTACTGTTTTCCGCCAAAAGATGATTATTCTACTGTTCAACTACATGCGTTTGCAGTATAATGGCCAATTCTTCTGTTTCTTTGTCATTTCAGTCTCTCTTTCATCGTACTCAACCCAAATGAGACGCATAGACATCCTCCAACATATTCCTCCCCTGTGGCAACGAGAGCGGGAGGACAAATGGTCAATTCCATTGTCAATGGCCCATCCCGGTGAATCAATCGTATGGAAATGCTCCACCACCTCACACCTGTCCCACTTCTTGTTGCTGGGTTACCTCTGAGAGAGAGCGATACACTCCTATCTGACAAATTCAGCCTCACTTAAGATGGAACATCCAACCATCACTGTACTCTCATCTCATAACAAGTGGGACCAAACCACTCCAGGCCTCCGTAGGTTACGGAGTACAAAGAACAGGATTTAGGGTTATTGAATGGGTGTCTTACCGCCTGAAATAGCATCTTGACCCCCATCACGTGCACCATTTTTCTTCAGTTGCTTCCTGTCAGACACCAATCCAATGTGTCTGTCTACTGGCGGCACTGTTACCCAGTAGAGCCCCATTGTAAATTCTAAACCAACCAGAGACCTAGGTGATGAACTATTTATTCCTGTGTAGTACAATTGATGTTATGTATCCCAGTTGTTGACTTGGCAGGCACCACCGGTAAGCATTACCCGTCACAATACCCGCCGGGTTTTATCTTGCAAAAATAAAGAATAAAAACTTTAAATATTATCACTCTATCTTCACGTGACAGAGACTTTTTCTCTCCGCCTTCCCAGGATAATGGCTGACTATACACGGACATTCACAAATACTCCCAAAGAGAAATAGCGAACACCCCGATCCTTTGAGTCGACCGTTGCCAGACTCAAATCCAACTCGAAGTCGCTTCTTTTCCGGAGAATGCTATGCTCAGATTCATCCGCTCCGCAATGACTTCGATCACTACACCACCTCGCGTTCCCATCCCCGCTAATGGCGTAGACTACCGTGGCAAAGTAGTCCTTGCGCCGATGGTTCGGTCAGGAGAACTACCTTCTCGCCTCACAGCTCTCAAATATGGTGCAGATTTAGTCTGGGGCCCCGAAACGATCGACCGCTCGCTCATCGGAGCCTCCCGCCGCGTGAACCCCCGCAATGGGACCGTCGAATTCACAAGACTACCCTCAAATGGTGGTCGCCCGGATGCAGCAGCTCAGGAATCGGTCATTTTCCGTATCGACCCGGCACGGGAAAAGGAGAAATTCATCTTCCAAATCGGTACGGCCTCGCCTGATCTCGCCGTGCAAGCCGCGAAGATGGTCGCGGGCGATGTTGCTGGTATTGATGTGAACTCGGGATGCCCGAAACCGTTCAGTACAAGTGGCGGAATGGGCGCTGCCTTGCTACGGACACCTGATAAATTGGTTTCCATTCTCGAGGCGCTTGTGAAGGAGGTGGGAAACCCCTATCAAATTGGTATCTCTGTGAAGATTCGCATTCTCGAGAAGCCGGAGATCACAGAGGCTCTGGTCTCAAGGCTGGTCAAGACGGGCATCACAGGTTTGACCGTTCATTGTCGGACACCGCCTATGCGGCCCCGCGAACGAGCTATTCGCGATCAAGTGCGTATGATCGCCTCCATCTGCCATGACGCCGGTGTTGCGTGCGTAATAAACGGTGATGTGACCTCGCGCGATCAGGCGTTGGCTCTGATGGAGGAATTCGGCGTAGATGGAGCAATGATTGCAACAGCCGCCGAGACCAATCCATCCTGTTTCCAGAGCGAAGCGAATGGCGGCGTACTCCCATTCAGAGAGGTCGTTTATGCTTACGTGAAGTTCGCTCTCGAGTCCGAGAACCGTTTTGGCAACACTAAGTTTCTACTGAACGTTATGATTCCGGGCAAGAACAAGGAGTTTAAGGATGCAAAGGCTTCAAAGAACTATGCCGACGTCTGCCATATCCTGAAATTTGACGATCTCATGCCAGCTGCGCTCCAAGTCGATGAGATTCTGAACCTCACAGGGAAATCAGCTTTCTACAAGGATGAAACTCGCAGCAAAGCCGTTCAGAACGCTATTGAAAGTAATGAAGCTGCTCGAGCGGCCGGTGGTGCTCCGAGACGCAAGTCAACTTCTCCCGCCATTAGTGGAGTAGGGCCGATTCGCACCAGCTCCATCCCAAACCCGATGAAATCGACCCCCGAGAATGAGCCCACTATCGACATTCCGACACCAGCCTCGAACCAGGAAGTCACCGCATGAGCATGACTAGAGCATAATTATACGGCCTTTTTCTCAACTGCACATGTCTATTTATCTCATTCTTCCTACCATCATTCTTCTTTACTCTTCGTTTGTGTGCCTCTGGTATTCGTACCTTGGTTCCCAATTGCATTACTTGGTGTTTCATTGTCGGCTTTGGTGTTCGTCGTAATTATAGATTTATTTGGTGTGATAAAATCTGGTTGGTGGGGACCTACTAAATTCTCGCAGTACATACACGAATATATGAAAATCATGAAACTTAGCATATTATTCTAATATCCATGCAAATGTCACTGTAACGTCCTATCGTACATCTCTGAAGTTAACGGACTTTCTTTCCAATAATGTAGAAATATCAATCACATCGTCTGCTTTGATCTATTAATTTTCATGGTAAACTCTAGATGACCGCATAATACTCCGTCTCTATGAAAAGAAAAAGCTCTTAAAAAATAAAACAGCCTCCAGATGTTGCTAACTCAATTGTAACACGATTAATGCATCTAAACAAGATAGATGCAACCAAGGTATTGGGTGCGAACCGCGCCAGACGAACACGAACACGGTCATCATCGCACCCAAGATGAGAGATTGTATCCATGACAATGTGCAAACAAGTGAGATCGCTAATACAACAGTGATATGACTCAAGATTCAACAATGACCAACACAAGTGTATTGGGGGTAGATTTGGGGAAAATAAGATAGGCAAAAGAAATGCAGGGATACAGGCTCTACCCTAAGTTTTTAAAACGCATGGTTGTGTGACTGTTCAAGCAAAGGGTGCCTGAAGATAAAATTTTTCGTAAGATGGTTGGTGCCCGAGTCTATGGGTATCATGAAAGACTTGCTCTCAGGACGAATCCTTCTCTTCTTTTGAATCTGCAATAAGCATGTCCTCGACCACTCTCATGCCTGCTTCTTCACTCTTCTTTAATTCGGCAGCATCTTCGCCTGCCACGGCCTGGTCGAGAGCCAGCTTCGTCTGTCCAAGTGCGTATATTTGCTCTTCGATCGTGTCCTTGGTCACAAGTCGGATGACTTCCACGTCGCGCGTCTGGCCCACGCGGTGGGCACGATTCTCGGCTTGTACGTCCTCTTGGGGGTTGAAGCTCGAATCGAAGATCACAACTTTGTTAGCACAGGCTAAGTTGATGCCAGCACCTCCGGCCTTTGTGGATAGGAGGAACACCGGAATTTCCGTTCGCTCGTGGAAGGCATCAAGAATGGACTGGCGATCTTCGACGTTCGTTCGCCCGTCAAGTCTAACAAAACCAATGTGCTGGTTCTCAAGAACATGTTCGAGGATATCCATCACCAAAGTAAATTGGGAAAAAATCAGAGCACGGTCGCCGTTCTCCTTGAATCGCTTGAGCAGTTCACAGAGTTTATCGACCTTGCCCGAGTCCATCCATTCATGGTTTTTGAGCGCAAACTTCCCAAGTGATTTAGGATTGTTCACGCACATGGTGTGGCATTCGAAGTCATTGTATGCCTGTAGCTCTTCGTAAATGATGTCTGGATTTGACATGGACCATTGCTCCTCTTTAAGACAAGCCTTGGCCATACGACTCAAGATAGTGTTGCTGTAATGACGTCTGTATAGCAATGGATGGATAGCCGCTTGGCGTAGTTTCATCAGGATATTGGCAGACTTGTTGCCTGTCTTTTTTCCTGCTGCTCGATCGGCCAATAGCTGACGGACTTCCTCCTTCTCATGTTCGTAAATTCCCTTCTGAGACTCATTCATTTCACAATATTCGACTTTGGAAATCTTGGCAGGTAAATCAATGACCTGATGTTTCTTTCGTCGCAAAACAAATGGCTTCAGCATAGACTTCGCTCTTTCAATGCGCTGAGCAGAAAGCAATGCAGAGTGAGACTCATCCACAGTCTTCGCTTTGTTTGCAAAGATGTTTTGGAGCTCTTCTTTGCGCTCCTGGAAAACCTTGGGAAGGATGAAGCCGAGCAGAGAAGCCAATTCTTGGAGATTGTTTTGTAGCGGTGTTCCTGTCAGAAGAAGCCTGAATCGAGCCTTGATTCTGATAAGTTTCTCGTAAAGAACAGATGTAGAACTCTTGAGCATATGTCCTTCGTCATAGACGCAAACGCAAAAGCCCATGTTGCGTAGGAAGTGTGCATCAACCTTTGCTTTCGCAATCGTGTATGTGGTGACGATAACGTTGATGCTGTCCCTATTGTCTTCGATGGTTTCTCGAATCACTGCACGCTCCGCTTGGCCAGCATAGTATGGCATTACGGAGAGAGTTGGACAGAACTTCTGGAATTCTCTAAGCCAGTTTTCAATCGTGGAGGAAGGCACAACGATAAGATGTGGCCCC
Organism: Aspergillus hancockii; assembly: GCA_001696595.2. Taxonomy (NCBI): domain Eukaryota; kingdom Fungi; phylum Ascomycota; class Eurotiomycetes; order Eurotiales; family Aspergillaceae; genus Aspergillus; species Aspergillus hancockii. Next base: position 37,769 of record MBFL02000047.1, on the reverse strand, counting down.
TTGATGCCTTTTTCAAACAGGTGAGCTAGAAATGCAATGACTTGGCAGGTTTTCCCAAGACCCATGTCATCCGCCAGGATACAGCTCAGTTCCTTTTCGAAGAGCAATGACAACCAATTGATTCCAACGATTTGATAGTCTTTCATCTTCAAATCTTCGCGCATGATACCGGGCTGGGATATGAATCGGCTCTTACGGGAGCCAGATGCTGGGCCATCACTGTCATCCTCCGAGCGCTGACTGGCGGGCGTACCAATGCCAGAATCATGCGATACCCCGGGGTCAATCGATGTCAAATCCAATTCCCCATCACGTTTCCCAAAGATATCAACACCCCATTTCTTCATTTCTGATGCAATCGGCTTACCAAGAGCCTCACATTTTGTGACCAACGAATCAACAGCCTCGTAGCCAACCCACATATCCATACATTTATCCACGATTTTATCGCCGATTGGCTTGGGCGATTTGCGCCCCCGGCTACCCTTAGGCTTTGCGGTTTGCTCGTTCGTAGGTGCAGCGACGGCGCGAACTTCATGCAATGACCCAAACGGTCGATTTGAGATTATGACATTTGCAACGTCCTCGGTGATTGCGGCAATATCTGCGAGGTCCAGAGCATTGCATGTATTGAAGAACTTGAGAACTTTTGTCTCCAGTGGGTTATCGCCTTCTGGAATAGCCTCTACACCAGAGTCTGAATCGTCCGACATAGATGCCTCGGGCTCTGAAGGTTCGGGTGACGCCTGTTTCCGCCCCTGAATCAGTCTGCCAGGCTTCTTTTTCGGAGGGCTGACAGAGCGCCCTGGGCTCGGAGACGACACACGGGACTTTGGCCCTCTCATTAATCGTCTTTTCGGTTTGGATTCTTCTTCGGATGGTTGCGTGGGTCCTTTTGGGGTGCCGCGATTGTCAAGGCGCATAGCAGCCCATTTATCCTGGATAGTTCCTCGAGCTTTGATTTGTTGCTTTGCCGGCGCAGCAGGGGAGGTTCTTCTGTTCACAGACAACTCATCATCTGATGATCCAGCTCTCCCATTTGCATCATTCTCCTCGGTGTTGGCCAAGTGATCTAGAGCATTGTCGTAACTTCCGCGATTCATGAAAAGAGCTTGCAAGCACGCTTGAATAGATTTCTGCGGCATCACTTTTTGCATCCTTTCTACTTTGACCCTGAGTTGATAATCTCCTATGTCCTCTAGAGACGAGATATTTGCCTCCACAGGTTGCGCACGAGAGGGGCCATCTTGTCGGATCTTCTTCACCGCAGTCCCTTTCGGCACGGGGTCCATTTGGATTGCAGTGCGTTTCGCGCTAGACGGATTATAAATGGCAGAAGCAGTGAGCTCTTTAAATCGATCAAGGGAAGAGTTGTTTGCGCCTCCCGGGGAATCTAGGACTTTCTCGGGACTCCGTGAGGATTTGGCAAACATGGATGGTTTAATGTCGGTGCTGCTCAACATCTGAACATCGTCATCAGAAGATCCTCCACGGTAAGTTGGACCATCATCATCAAGATCTATTACCGGCGCACGCCTCGCAGGGCCGACCGCAGGGGGGCGGAACTGGGTGCCGCTGGGCGCCATTGTGCTAGCGAGGCGACCGCCGATCGAGATAGGACGTGAAGGAGATGAGGTAGGGCCGGGTGGTGAAGATGCAGCGACTTGAATGACCGAATTGCCTCTCGCAGAATACGGCTGATCTATGATCTGAGTTGGTTGTGTTAGACGCTGTGTGGCCGGAGTCAACGACTGGGTTGCAGGCGGCTGAAAGTTCGGCAGCGGAACAGTGGCAACGGTCTCATATCCTTCCTCTTCTTTCCCGGGCGGAGGAGTATTGTGAACGACTTTTCTGTCGCTAACCGGGGTATCGGGGACTGAGTCGTCCATGATAGTGAGTCTTTCTCAATGGGTTCGGTTAAGACCCGGCCACTGCGACAGGGGAAGGCAGTGAGCTCGTTCAGTCGGATCGGGAAGAAAGGCTTGTTCTCTTTTCTCCAACTGGGAACTTTTCGGGCTCGGATCGAATTAAGTTAAAAAGGGCTTTTTCTCCGCAAAAAAGACGCGCTCGGACGCGCCCGCGGTCACGTGCGCTGGCGCCTCAATTAAGACCAACAAGGAAATCCAACGATCTTAGAAGAACATGCAATAAAAACTTAGTATGAAACCTTGCACAAAGTAGTAGTACTCACCATATACTGTATGCTGTTTTACTTTTCTATGAAATGTGTCTTTAATTTACTGAACATTGTAAGAATATCTGGAGCCATTTTTTAAGGAGACTGGGGAATATCAATAATCACTGACCAATCAAATGCGTGCGGACAATGATCTCATCTGAACTCATCCGTCTGCAATGATCGAGTAATTCCATGCCATTTACTACACTCCTCGGATCTTTGGGCACTGACAGGGGACAATACGGAATACCGTAAGGTGTGAGAGTAAAAACTTGTTTGACTACTTGTTTCTCAATCATAGCCAGGACTTTTTCTCTCCTACCATCCTTCATGCTATCGGCATATCCCTTCGGTATAATACACACACTTAGTACCATTATTACCATCCATTCTATCCAACATGGCCAGCCGTCGTGGTCAAGGTAAATCCTACGCGGAAGCTGTTGCTGCTCCGGCACCAGAAAAATCATCCGACTCCGATGTTACGCCTGCTGTCCCCACGTAAGGATTTCTCCGTCTAGCTTCCAGTCTAGTCTTCATGCCACACGGCAGATGCGTGGTGTTGAGGCCGATAGACACTGATTGTCTCATGCGAACCATGCCATGCAACTAAAACTGGCCCACCTATGAACTATCACTTATATTAACGGTCTGTTACAGAAATATCATTCTCAAACTGCTAGGGTTCTCCGTGGCAATGATCTCTATGCCCATTGGCATGTACTTTATTGCAGTGGGGTTTGGCGGTAAGCCCCTTTATCTTCCTTTATTATCTTTTGTCTTTGTTCCTCCTCTTTATTCCACTCTTTGTCCATATGTGTAGGAATTAGAGCTAATATTGAATAGCGACTCCGACTATCGCCGGCATTACTGCGGCTGTGACCGCTAATATTGTCTTGTTTGCGTATGTTTATGTTGCATGGCAGGATGATCGATTGGAGAGAGAAGCCGAGACAAAGGAGAACTCAAAGAAAGCGCAATAAAGAATCTGTATCTTCTATTTAGGATATGACACCTGTCTGAGTTTGTGTCTTAGTCTCTGTACTCAATATGCGTTCATAGGCAACTGTGTTGTAATTCTCCCTTACAGCGGAAGGATAGCCTAATCGACTTTTGAAACCCGCAGTTGAATATCTTAGATTTCTACACCTTGCATCTGATCATCTTCATCAATCAGAAATACGTCCACAATACTCTCGCAGGTCGTTTAGACGTCCTCTTCCAGGCCGTTGAGGGACTCAATAATTCCAGTAATACTACAGGCCAATATTGCAAAGCCGCGCCTATAAATGCACTGACTAATCGTGTATGAACAAGTCGAATCAAATAAAATGAAAAGGAAACGGGGGATATGTTAAATGGCGAACACCTATGGCCTCCTCTTAACGAACTCCTCCAGGTCAGCCTTCGTCGCAACACCGAGCACAAATTTTCGAGATGCATCTGTCACCACGGCGAACGCCTGTTTCTCTCTCTTCTCTCCGTTGGGGCCGGTTTCACTCTCGAAGAACTGCTCCAGCTCCTCCAATGGAGTCTCCATTGTGATCACCTGGTACAAACCCCGCTTCCGGTTGAATCGCTGCATGGCCACGGACACTGGGTCTGATTCTTTCACACCCCCTTCCTTCAGGAGTTGCTTAAGTCGGGGAATGCTGAGGTATCCAAGGAGGGATCTTTTCGTGGATGAGGTGACGGTCAAATGAGTGAAGTCACGCTCATACGCTGCGAGCATAGCGGAAGAGACTGGGTCGTCGGGGGAGACTGACATTGCCGGAGGAGGGTCTAGATCTTCAACAGTAGCCTATAAGTTGTTGTTAGTGGATACAGGCCGAGGCAGTTGGCATGGAGTGCCATAGTAAGATGAAAACTAACCCCACGGTACTTGTCTGCCCATGATGACTGAGAGGTAGATTTGTCCGTATTGGGGGCCAGTTTTTCGCGGGTAAATGCCTCGCTGGCAGTCAGATAAGAGGCCATATCCACCGGATGATTCACAGGAGGGGTGAGGGGTACGGTAAGAGGGGGTTGATAACGATGTTCAATTGACGGCACTAACAGCTCCAAATGAGGGCTATTGGATAAGGATTTTCAAGATAGCCAAGTTATGCAACCACGGGATGTAGAGGAAACAATGTATGGAGCACGGTTTGTGTTCCCAGTATCGTAGGTGAGGTTCAGTTCCAATGAACGATAAATTCATCGATTGCGGCCCACGAGTCTTAGTCTCCGCCTCTTAAGCCGATCGGGTTTGGCGCCAACCAGTCACTAGCGGATGTCACCCTGCTACATAATCCGACGTCATCGCCCATTGGAGTCAGATTTCCTTTTTCTCTCTTCTATTCTCTACAAATTTGATCTTAATTACTGTTCACCAGAGAGCCGGATTACTCGATACATTCGAAACTTTGAGAAGAAAGAAAAGGTGCACGGTTTGTATGACTTTGGCGCCAGTACCTCTTACTGATCCCCAGCAGTTCTAGAAGTGGGGACGATCTCCTCGATAGATATACAACCGTCAGTCAGTCAGTACGTCCTGTCTAGTCCTGTGGGGACATCCCAACATGTATTAACTCAACTTTTTGTCTCGATTGAACTAGAAACCGATTTTTCAAAATGATTCCCCCTGAGAAGGTCATTGCTAGCACTTTTTCTTTCCAGCATCCTCTGAGTCGGCGCGGAAAGCAACCGCAGCTTTCGGGAGCCACGGATACGCCAAGGCGGGACCCTTTTCCAGCATGGAGTGTAGTTGATGATACCAAAAAGAAGGCAGATGCTTTTGCGAAGGAGGCATCGCGGGAATTTAACGTGGCAAGCCAAAAGGCTCAAGCTAAAACCGGCAAAATCGAACCGTGGACCCCTAAGTATTATGCGGCTTGTACAGTTGGTGGACTTCTTGCTTGTGTGAGTTCCGTTGGGATGATTGGGGCAGCCACGGTGCTAATGTCTCATTCTCGACTAGGGCCTTACACATACGGCTGTGACACCACTGGATCTCATTAAATGTCGACGCCAAGTTGACCCCAAGCTGTACAAGAGTAACCTTGAGGCTTTCCGTACGATCCGTGCCGCGGAAGGCTTCAGAGGGGTGTTTACTGGCTGGAGCCCAACTTTTTTTGGCTATAGTGTATGCCTGTGACGCAATTTTTGCCATTAACCTAGAATTAACTAACCGAATCAAGGCCCAAGGAGCGTTTAAATATGGTGGCTATGAGTTTTTCAAGAAATTCTACAGTGACCTTGTTGGAGTGGAGAATGCAAACCGCTGGAAGACCTCTCTGTATCTAACAGCTAGTGCATCGGCAGAGTTCATCGCTGACATAGCTCTCTGTCCGTTCGAGTCCGTTAAGGTGCGCACACAGACGACCATTCCGCCCGAATTCCGGTCGACCTTTACTGGGATTACCAGTGTCATCTCGAAGGAAGGTGTGGCCGGGTGAGCAGTTGCCATAAACCGTGGTTGTTTATGAAGCACACTAACTTTAGAAGTCTCTACAAGGGTTTATACCCACTCTGGGGCCGACAGATCCCGTACACTATGATGAAGTTTGCTTCGTTCGAAACAATAGTGGAGATGATCTATAATACCCTACCCGGTCAGAAATCCGATTACAATAAGGGTGCACAGACCGGTGTGGCCTTCACCGGTGGATACTTAGCTGGTATTCTTTGTGCGATTGTGTCCCATCCCGCTGATGTGATGGTGAGTAAACTAAATGCAAACCGGCAAGCCGGCGAGGCATTCGGTGCAGCAATGAGTCGCATCTATAAGGACATCGGCTTTTCTGGTCTATGGAATGGGCTTCCTGTCAGAATCGTCATGATCGGAACTTTGGTGAGTTCTCCATGGTACTTGTTGAAGCATTGGCTAACCAAAGGTGTGTATAGACCGGACTGCAATGGATGATGTATGTCACACTTAACTCCCCCATATATGTCTCTATAGAAGATAGCTGCTGACACTTACCAGTTACGATTCGTTCAAGATCTTCATGGGCCTTCCTACCACTGGTGGAGGACCTACTGCAGAGCAGAAGAAGTAGAAGCAACAAGAGGTTTGTAGTTTGCCCCTTGTCCCGGGGTAGTGTATTGTTGTAGTCGGGCTGTAGCAAGATGGTATAAACGCCCCCAGATTGTCCATATGGTGAACTATTGCTGTGTAGTGATCATCAATGAGATTTCTACTGTTCATTGGATTATCTCCTTTTAAGCCAATAACACTTTCCAAGACAGCGCCTTATCCACGGAACGGGTTATCAACCATCGTTAGTCACAGACTGGACCAATCGTTCGCATCACAGCTTCCGTTATCTTATCAACCCGATTGATGATCGAACCGACGTCACCGATAGCTGAAGGCTAATAATGACTAGATGTATGCCTTAATCAATAATTCGATCCTGAGAAGAGATCATTCGGGACTGTTAGGGCCTAATCCATCTCCTAAGCGTTACCTAAGGCAGCCAGCCCTCTAAGGAATCGCATAAGACCCTCGTGGTTCCTCGTGTCCGAACGGGTACCTTTTAGTTTACTTCCCATTCAACAACAATAATATACCCCTCGAGAGTATTGTCAATCCACCCGCGCATTAATGTCAGTACGAGATCTCTTTCCTCCTAATTTCCGCGCGCAAGCTATCATTCCCCTGATCATCAAGCGTACTCCCCATTCCGGTGCGCATACTGACTTAAAACTTACCAACTAGAACCCATCCCCAGCCTTACACCATGGGCGAACACGAACCCATCGTATCGCATGGCCGAGGAGGTGCGCTTCCCTCCCAAGCACCCATACAATCTCACCTTCCCATCTAACCCATCTCTTCAAAACCTCCAGGCCAAGGAAATATCGGCGCCGACTCAACCCAGTATGCCTCAAGTACAAACCCACCACACCATACCAATCTAACAAACAACCAGGTACGTCGACGGCGGTATAGTCCGTGAAGGTCCATACGGCGACCAAGGCGACGGCGCATACTCAGCCGGCGTAAGTACACCACTTACCTACCTATCACTTGATATACACCCAGCCATCATAACTGAGTATGAACTACCCCTATAGCGCGGCGGCGCAGGCAACATCGGCTCTCCTCACGTCCGACCTGCAAGCGGAGTACCTCATGACGCGGAAATTATTCCCGAGTTAGCGATTCGCGGCTCGACTGACGGCGACTATCATATTGGGGTATGTTTATTTCTCCTTCCAGTCTCGTTGCGGATTATGGTTTTTCGTGTAGGTTCTAATGATGTCAGCGTGGCGGACAAGGAAACGTTCATCTTGACGAGGCGCATAAGAAAAGGGATGAGGAGAAAAAGCAGCAGAAGGTGTTGGCTCATGATGGGTTGGCGGATCGGTTGAAGTATAAGCTTTTTGGGAAGAGGTGATCATCCCTTTCTCTCTCTTTGTTGGATGTTGATTTGGAAGGGAGGGGTTGTGGGTGGAGATGTTTGAGTATGGTTTGTTTTTGATTATTGTTTCATTGTGATTCCCATTCTTTCCACCGTTTTGTGATTTTGTTGATTTTGTTATATTGTCAATAATGCATGGACTCGTGAGGTCTGTCGTCTCCATCTTATCGTCGTGGAGGATTGCATCAGATATACCTTGACTTTCAGCCCTAAACACATTAGAAGGTCACGGCGACTTTAATTCCCCACCTGCATAGTCATTTACTGATGTGATCCATCACATCTGCTTCTAAGCATGTACTATACCGATCAACCGATTAGTTTACTAGGCCCGGAAGTTGAGTTCAAAACATAGGACACCGATCTTCAATTCATAATAACAAAACGATAAATCAAATGGGCAATCCCTTTTGACAAATATTATCCCATGAAAGTAATAGATAGACCCATCATTGCATCCTGTGTATCGTAATCTCGTAAAATCCATCAACCGCCTGCCCGAAAATGATAAAGATCAACAGCAGAAGTAAAGATAATGACAAGCTACCTAAACCTAATTTAAAAGACAACAAAGAAAGAGACAGAACAGCTAAATACACATAAGTTGCTTTGCCGTTCCCGGCCCGAATATCCCATTGCTGTACTCGAGAATAAACGCCAAATGAGTTATTACATCCGTTATTTAAGGTGAGAAAACACGAATCGAAAAGACAAATTGAGCCTGGCGTAAAGAAAAGGGGAGTTGAAAAGAATAAAGAATGAGGTGGATTGGGCTAGTCCTTGCTGAACCTCCGCTTGAACCAGCTCTTTCGCTTTGCGTCGCCTGCATCGGAGGTGTTCGTAGTTTTGCGTAGATGGCGCCGAGTGGTGGGCGCCCCTGCGGCTTGCGGCGGTGGTCCACCCACGGGCCCTCCAGCAGTGGGATCGGCGACTGGAGCGGTATTGCCGAGATTGATTCGTCCGGTTCCAGCTGCACCAGAGGCTAATGCTTCGCCGCCATTATTGAGATTTGGGTCAGGACCAAAACCTGAAAACCCGTATCTCTCTGCGACTGCTTTTTCCTGTTGCTGTTGCGCTTGTTGCTGCTGTTGCTGTTGCTGCTGTAACTGGTCGATAGAGCTGTTGACAGAGCTTGGATCGGTTGAATTGGCCCAAGGGTCGGTATTGCTTCCTGATCCAGAGGCGGCCGTTACGTTCTCGTAGGATTTATGATAGCCATTGTGTCCGTATCCATTTGGTGCGTAGCTTCCATGGTACTCAGAGTCCATGCGATGACGGTGACGCGGTCGTCTTCCGCCGCCTTGTTGATTGTATGGATAGTAGTTCTCAGGGGGCGGCCCGCCGCCATAGTTGTTCTCCATATAACTCTCCGGTCGCGAATACGTTCCACGTCCATTATAGTAGCCGTTTTGGTCGTTGTAGCCTCTGGAATGGCCATTTGGTCCTATAGTCCACCCTTCGAGTCAGTAAATTAGGATGGAACTAATGCAATAACAAGGCACGCACCTCCATAGTAGCTGCTGCGCCTACTATATTCTGCTCCGGGCGCAGCAGTATCATTGTCTGGTCATCAATTAGCAACCCAAGAGAAGAAAAAATCAGCCGGGCGCTAACTTACCTGTTCTTGCGTAGGATCCCGGTCTGCTATTATACGTCCCGTAGATGGCGGCTTCAAAAGACCGAATAGTGTCCAACGGACGTTCAAATCGAGGACGGGTAGGGTTAGAGAGATCGGGCTCAGCTATTTCACAGAAAACAAAGTATTAGTCAAGTGCTCTTCCATAGCAGGACTTTGAGTAAATAAAGGAGAATGCAAACGGACTTATGACGTTTCCGTACTGGTCTTTGTGCTGCATATCCCTTAGAGAGCCGATAGTGGACTTTTCCAAAGCAACCAACACTAAATATGACCTGTCAGTTCGGAAACATGTGCAAAGCGATCGGGGAATAAAACGATTGAATATCGTGAATAGGAGGCGGGGTTTGAGCAAAACAGGTTCAATAAAAATGAAAAAAAATGGAGACGAAGAAATCAGAATGTAAACATGGGGACTAATTATGATAACATACTTGGTTGCGCCTCGCTCATAGCAACCATCGGATCGGCTTTGGTATGTAGAGAACGTTTGTATTTCTCTTCAGCAGATTCGGTGAGTCGGATTTTATTGCTGCCAGAATTGCTGGACTTGTCTGACCTTCCACTGAAACTGAAACCTCGACTGTGTCTCGGAGGAGACGCGGGCTGCTGGGGGGACGCCATTTCTATTATTCCCGGTTGTCTTTAGCGCCTGATAAGTTCCTCAGATACTTGTTTCGTTGCGATCTATCTGCACTATAGCGGCCGTTGTGGAGCGCAGCAGTGAGCGGAGTGGAAACCGCCAAGGAATGTATGAAGCAATCGTAGCAGATAGCGATTGTCTCAGGCGCCTGCTGTCCACGTCCCTTGACAAGGAAGCCAACGAAATGAACGTGTGAAAGTGCGTGGGGGAGATTTGGCTCCGCTCCAGGTCCTGACGTTTATTCTGTTCCTTATGGAATGGAATATTTATACCCTCAGGCCCCAGACAACAATCTGTTTGTGCCCTTCTGTCGCTCCTAAGGAAAAAGAAAAAAGCACTACACAATCGTTGTCACCGCAACAGAAAAAAAGCGAGAGTGCTGTCTTGGGGTAGGATGTCCAACAAGTCTATCAGAGGTCGACAATGAGTCCTGCAAGATTATCAGACCAGCAGACAGGAAAGCTATCGGATGGCTGGAGAACATGAACGATGAGCGATCGAGAATGGTGAGAGAGGCGGCGGCGGTGATTGGTGAAGGAATTTGGTCAGGTAAACGAAAGTCAACAAAGAAAGAAGAGCAAAGGGAATAAAAAAGAGGTTGAGGTTGAGGTTCACTTCTCAACTAAGTTCGGTTCAGTTCAGAAGAGGACGCTTGAGACCTTTTGACTTAACGTGGATTTTGGGGTTGACGGCAGACGCCACGCAATGAGAGGGGGAAACCTACTACTCTGAATGGACGACCGCTTAAAACGTCTCCTATCAGCCAGCGTACTCGTTCCAAGTTACTCCGTGGTTTGGCTTTGGGTCGGACGATGGCGTTAGTCAAGTCCTAAACAGACTGGGCCGAAGATTCTATAAATTCTATAGGTTCACATGGATTGATTGCCATCTATTCTTAGGTGTATTGTGAGGATAGATCTATCTATACAGGACAATAGGGCACTGATACTTCCATTACGCTCCCTTATCTATGTCACTTAGTATCAAAAATCATTTCATTTCTCTTGGATCCTATCAAGTGTGTTGGAGTTTTTTTTTTACTAATCATTTGACTCAATTGATGGGTTTGCATGAGTACCTCGTGACAGACGGATGAACCGATTGGACCGCGGGTAAGAAATTTACCTTGAAGACTGTCCTGATCCATGGAAATTTCTAAGAATAAAAAACGTGCATGGAAAATTAGAAAAAACACGATCCAATAACAAACAATGGTCAGTGACTCTGCGTTACGCACGTTCTCCTCACCGGCCACAGGCGGCTTCCAATCAATTGAGTATTGACCAGCCACCCAGCCATAGCAACAATGGCCTTTCAAGGGCTAACCTTGGAGGGATGCGTGATACAATAAGGTTGCAAGACTGTGTTGTCAAACCCACTGATCTTCCTGATCTCCTGTTCTTGCGTAATGAAGAACAGCAGCGCGATCAATCAGAAAAATTTCCTTCCCTCCATAGTAATACCCCGTGATTACTCAATTGCTCTTATTGATTATATTTCATCATATTATGTGATTTTCACTTTTTGGACCAATTTAGGCTCTTCCAAGTCAACAATGTCTCAGGATAGTGAGTGGTATTTATATTACACAAACACGTATTGGAGCCTTTGAGCAGACGAAATGAGTTGAGGAAACGAAGAAGAGTCACAGAGATTAGCGGGATACACTAAAAAGCATCCGCTGTTATCCTATTGGTCTGACGAGGTGAAACTGATCCGGATGTCTTGATCACCTTCGGTCTTGACAATTCGGAGAATCTCCCGAGGCCCATTCAATTATATCGATTTAGTAGGCAGCAACCTATCCTTGGGTTAAGCTTGCGAGGACTGCACTGCCTATGCATCACTCTATGTGAGGAATGATATTCCAATTGATGAATCGCACCATGCTAAATACTACCTTCTATTATGACTGTGTCCTATTTTAGGCCTGTTTACGTAAATCCCTCGCATATTAATTGAATACTTCCCCCATATACACTACACTCCCTTAAGACTCGCTAATACCCTAGGTAAAATACCTGCTTTCGATTTGATCTCCAGTAACTCAATGCACAAAAACGTCAAGAACCGTTCGTAGAGGGGCCGAACGAATGAAGATCGTCAGATTACATTATGCGGTGGGTCTTTCACAGTGGGGGATGGCGCCTACTTTAATCCCTATAAACTCGGGTCAAAGAAAGATAACTCCCACGCAAGGGAGTCTAGATCTCAGACATTCCAGAGCGCAAATTTGAGTACTTATGCCTCGAGCTTGATTTCCTATATTTATCTTCAGCTTGGGAACTGCATGGTACTTCCGTCTTGTGGGTATTACATTAGATGCGTCATATGCTCATTCCTGGAAGGTGTGCATAAATTCAGTCGGCTTCTTCTAAATGAACACGACTAAGGTGATCAAATTCCAGTGATTGAACCTGTAGAGCAGCAATTTCCCAAGACATTGTGACATATTTGTCTCCCTTCAAATTTTAAGGTAACTATGGCATACTCGAGTACCGGTATCACGGTATCTGTCCATATGATATGAGGATATATGCGTGCGTCTTCGCCGACGGTGGTCAGCTCAGATCTTGAAAATTTGAATTAACCGCCGAGAGAGGGGCGTGGTTTCAGGTGGCAATGCGCCTTACATTTTACAATTTGAAACCCACTCTCACGGGACTAAAACCACCATATAAGCTTGTGGTGAGCGGGATTAAACCCAATGATGCGAGATTGATTAGGGCTTCTAGGAAAGCCACCGGTTGACACTTATCAGTACGCACTTGCTTCTCTTCAACATGTGTCCGAGATTGACTAATCTGGCAAAAGGAATCGATCAAAAGAGGAGAGGCGATGCCGTTCAGTTCCTAATTCTCCAAGTGGCATGGCTTCCCAGATAATTGGACTTGGAGATGAACGGCTCTTGAGAGTTGGTGATGAAAACCTATAGAAACTAATAGTCATCTATACTGATTGAAGACAAAATCCAATCGATACCTTTTTGTTGTACGATACGGCATGTGGAGTCCAGTCGCCCACACACATATTCTATTCGTAAGATCCTCAATCCGCTTTAGGTCTCAACATGCAATTAGCTCTCGATGACTTTTATTCATCTAGAGCGACGAAATGGGGGCCTGCCGACGGTTTGCAGACATCCAGCCCGGTTCTTGCTCCACAGCACGATCATAATATGCTAAACAAAATTACTACAATAAATGCGAGCATGGAGTGCAACCCACCCGCCAATGGACTTGGATCTGAGTCGACGTAGTATATAATGTACTACTAGGACACGCAGATATAGCGCCTACACATACACTATACTGTATCTCAGCTGAGGAATGGGCTGCGAGGCATAACTGCATCACATAAGTAAGCGCAAAACTGTGAAATAGCTTAAGTGTTAGCCGACGTTTACTCCACAGTAAACAAGGTCACTATACAGCTTCCTCCAGACTAAACTACAATCAAAGTGTCGCATTAGCATACTGCCCTAACCCATGGTATATTACTAGCAACGTCTGCTCCAATACATAGTTCTTTGTGCGGGTAGAACAAGTTTTAACCATAGAGACAACAAGCTCTGCTCCCGAGGCTATATTAATTACAAGCGAGTAGTTTATAAGCTTAGGCAGCTTAGTCCTCTTAGTCATTTACACAGAATCAAGCACCTTTTTTATCAACAGCCAATGTCTACATGGCAGATCTTGGAAAGCGAATTGCAACCAAAGTCGTTAGGGAAAGTATAAGATATTGGTGGTATATATGCTGCTCAAAATTTGATAGATGAGAACTACCGTAATCGTAGTCTACAATTATATTTGAGTTGTTTCTTAGATGTCTATTGGGACACCTTTTAAGAGGGTAGGGTTCCTTGTTAGGTATGGTCTTTTCTGATATGGTTGGTGCATGGAAAGAGTATGCCTTTGGTGGTGTAGCGTAAATGCGATCTATCATGTCATTTTTGGGAATGTATGGAGAATGGAGATAATTGGTAATATGGCTTGTTAGACTCGTTAATCTTGAATCAACTATATTTTGTATGTAGAGATCTGGTCCTTGACGAACTCGTCGTAAATCGACAAATTCATGAGGCCCAGAAATGGACCCCGATATACATCAGGGATCACATAGACCATAGCCAGTATTAAGCTGGAGATATACCGCTACGAGTGCAATTGCTTGAGTAATTGTAATCGTAAGAGCCAAATCACGTGTAGTCTGAGTTACCGTACCTTTGCACTCTGAAATAAGTTCCATACCTGATATTCTGAGTGGTTACTGAGCAATAAGCTCCGGGCTACATAGTTTTTTTTATAGAATGCAACGAGGACTCCAAAGGTTAGTAGATAGGGTTATGACCATCGACGAATGATCCTGAACAAAAGTCGCATGCGGGCTCATCGAAGTCATTTCACCATCAACATTGAAAGCACCAATTTCTATTGATGCTAATGGTTGATGCTTGCTCGTGACACCCATGTTTCCATAAAACTAGTCGAATAATACCTGAGGAACAGAATATCATGCTGAAATGGTATTGATTGGTGTGATGAGCGCCGAATATGTGGAGAAGCCATGCTGTCAGACAAGACACATGTTGCTCGCCGGTATTAAAAACGGATCAAGCGTTTCTAATGCCTAATAACTGACAGATATCATGCGGTAAAGAAGACATAAAAGTTCTTTTATTTTAATTCGTAGGGCTGGTCGGCCCTGCCTCTCCCACGAACATTAACAACCCGCCAACTCCATCTCAACATCGGCTCATACCGTCGACTCCTTGCCCGATTGTTTGCGCGAAGATTCCGGAGTGCCAACTAACACATAATAATAGCGGTCATTTAGATGTTGGAGGGGTAGAGCATGACGCGGACAGTAGCGCCGAAGGTCTTGGGGGGGAGGTTGTGGCGGAACTGAGCACGGACGACACCGGAGTTGCCTGTTTCCTTGTTAGCCCTGGATTTAAATCCAAGCTTCTACTACCACGATCGATCCGAAATCATTGCGCCATGGATATCGATTCACGTACCGTGAGGACGAGTGACCTTGCCCCAGATAACCCGGATGTTGGAACCCCGAACCTCGCGCTTGGCCCGGTAAACGAAAGCGACCTTCTTGCCCAGGTAGAAGCTGTGATCCGTTTTAGCTGCGTCCCTGATATCCCACAAATCCAGACACTACTCACTTGGCGGCCTCAGTGTTGTCAACACCGTCGATCTTGATCAGACTGTATCACCCATTGTTAGATTCCATGTCTCAAACTTTCGATAACAGGTGCAGATCGGTACCTGGTGTTGGGGTTGACCTGACGCTTGGAGCGCTGGTAGCTCAGGTGACGTCCCCTAAATAACAATTCGTATTAACCCCTCTGTCCTGATCATCTGTCGTGGCTTCATCCATATCAAATATCCCTAGGCGAGTTTTATCGACATGTAACATTTCCGGATATGCGCGACACGAAAACGGTTGTAGCAACTTACTTGACGTAGACTATAATTCAAGAAAGTCCCATGTTAGCATATGATGTTCAACCGGTAGCAATTCAGCGTCCTCCAAGCTTGTATCCGACTCCAAATCGCAACCGTTGTCGCACATCCCATAACCATAACCGGAACCATAACATTCAATAACTCTAAAGGTGTAACTCACGTCTGTGACCTTGTTCCGAAGGCATTCTGACGGCGGTTCTGAGCAACAGCGGGCAACGCAAACAAGTCGAGGAAATGACCCGCAAAAATGTCGTTCGGGTTGTCGTGGTTGTCGTCGCTTCGATAGGTATGAGACAATGTTCACAATTTGCGAGGGTGTGTTCGGTGCGAATCGCCCTAACCCGTTTCGGGACGCTTAGCGAGCTGACTGGTCACCTGCGTTCTCCGACAACCAGGGCTAGCCAAATCCCGTGATAGAGCCCGGGGTGAGCCACTAAGCCTAATTGGATTGAGGCGGAAAAACTGATCATCCTCCATCCGAGATAAGCATTTACTTTAATTTTCCTGCTGCACGTCCCCACCGCATCGCTACCTATTTTGCCGTCGGGCTACTGTGGTCCGAGGCCGGTTCGGGCGGCTATTCCAACGGGATGGAGCGCCTATCTAGAGGGGACCTTTTTGCACCCCGCTGACAAAACGTGTCTTGGAGTTGATTCTTCAATGACGACAAAGGGCCCCATCGTCGGTGTTTGGATTTAGGAATTTGCTGTCAATCTCCGGCCTTCCGCCACTTCACTCGCATTTTCATGGGATAAGTGGCCTAGGTGCATGAGCGGACTGGATGCTGTCTGTATATTAGGTGAAAATGAATGTCTCTGAGTAGGAGGTTTGCTTCACCGTGATAGCACTGCTTTGATGTATTATGTACTCCGCTACGGAGTATATAACTAAAGCTGGCTCCTTACAGTGTGATCATACCGGAAGCACCTATTTGGAAATGCAGCGAGTTCAGCCCCACCGGCCATCGGCAAGAGCTTGATATGCTGTTTTACTCTGACGATACGCAATTGTAACTTAACTACTATAAGAGACTGGAGAACCTCAAATGTAAGAAAAAGGACGAAACAGGAAAGCAAAGAAAAAGAAAAATCAGAGATCCCACCTTTTAGCCCCAGGATTCTAAAGCCAACTGCACATCGAATCCAATACCGATTCGGTGCAATCATCATGAAGGAGGTTCGGAGTTAGTGTTGCCGAGTCGCGGGCTGATTACATTCTGATTTTCTTTGAACTTACGGGAAAATAGAATCCGCAACATTTTACTAGTTCTCAATGCTCTGGGATGACAAATCCGCCGATCTATCTCCACGGGTACAGTCAGCGGAAGTGGCTTCAGGAGCACGCAGTCACTAGCCTACAGCTTCTGGCGCGATCCATGCAAAAAATGTATGTACATACCCTGTATTACGGTAGTGGAGTCCGAAGCCGCTCGTGATGTACGGTAAGAGGAGGATTGTCTGTCTAGTCTGATATTAAACTATATTGGAGATTCCCTTTTTGACAGGAAGAAAAGAAGATAAGAATACAAAATGAATGTAAATCAAGGTACAATATCCTCCGCGGAAGGTCATATAGTAAGACTAAATTCAACATCGGGGCAATTAAAAATCTATGTAGTTAACTCCGTAGATTGAAGGCGGTTAACCTCCTACTAGGAGCTAGCAAGGGAAATTAACCTGGGATCCAATTTATTTATTCCCTTTCACCAAAGATTGAGAACAATGATTTGCCGTCTGGTGACATGCGTATTACTTGAGAATAAACCATCTGTGAAAAATAATGTTACTTCGTACCAGTAGTAGATAGGTAAGCCGGCGCGGGGTCAGCGGCATCAGCAGGCATTTTAAATATCAGTGGACCTGAAATCTCCGGTAGACTTGGCCCAGGTTGTAGTCATTGTTCGGATAAAAGCAGAGATTATGATCAGATGGTTTTTGTGGCAATACAAATTTACAAATAGACTACCTATCTACTAGATTGAAGTACTGTACTAGGGTTGGTCTCCATAGAACTACTACATACTACTGCATCGTACAGTTATATACGCCGAGAGTAATTGATACTTAAGTTTTAACTAACTGTCGCGTATAACAATGGAAAGAAAGTATGATATAAGAGGGCTAGTAGAGACGTCGCACCTATACTAGTAGATAAGACCTTAAGAACTAAAGAGGTGTAAAACCTTGAATTATTCTCAAGACCATACATTATTTTCTAGAGATCTAGAAACTTGTCGAATTTTATAATACGGGGAGAATAAAAGAAAAAGTTAAAGAGGTAAAAAAAAGTCAAATGAAGAGGAAAGTAAAAAAGAAAGAAAAAAGAAAAAAGGGAAGTAAAGAGAGGGTTCTTTAAAAGATAATAAATCATGATAATAGAATTAAATAATAATACCATAATACTAGTACTGATACATGAATGAGCCCCGCGGCAAATTATATGGATTGGCGTGGAAAAGAAGGCCTCGTGCCCCACCATCGTAATGCAGCAACAGCTCTAAGCAGGAGCCCTCTCACGGCGTTAAAAAAGTACACCTGCTCCGCCGGAACTGTTGGGGATTTTTCCAACAAAACCACTCCTCCATTTCTGACTCCCCTTTCTATTTCCCTCTCCTTTCGCATTTTTAGACTCCTCTCCCCTAGATTTACATTCCTTCTAATTCATTGCGATTCTATCTCCCATCAATCATCATGGCCAGCACAATAGCACGTACTGAGGAACGCCAGAACGCTGGGTGAGTATTGACCATTATCCTGTCTTCCTCTCTGACATCACACCCCTCCCCTCCCCCCAATTTCTCACTCTGGCCCGCCCGATACCATCCCTTGAGTTCACCAAAACATCGCACGCTCGTGAGCATCGCAACTTGGAATTGTTATCTGTCAATTGTCGTATTGTATTACATTTGATACTGTTTCTACTACATTCCCGACTCTTTCCATTGCTTCGTTAGATCCAGATCCTGTGATCGGCATACAATCCCTGCTCTGCCAGTGCTTCTAATTCGCTGCTAACATGGATATCTCACACAGAACCATCGAACTCAAAGATGACACCGCCATTGTAGTACTAGGTGCATCGGGAGATCTCGCGAAGAAGAAGACTGTATGTGATCCTTCGAAGCTTGTTTCAGAAAGTCGATCGGAATCTAACCTCTTCAATAGTTCCCTGCTCTTTTCGGCCTTGTATGTAACCGCTGATTAGTCGAGTCGTCCACATTCCCAATACCCGGGCTGACCCTACATCTTAGTACCGTAACAAGTTCCTCCCCAAGGGAATCAAGATTGTCGGCTATGCCCGGACAAACATGGACCACGAAGAATACTTGAGACGTGTGCGATCGTATATCAAGACCCCTACCAAGGAAATTGAAGAGCAGTTGGATAGCTTCTGCGAACTGTGCACCTACGTCTCGGGTCAATACGACAAGGATGACTCCTTCATCAACCTCACTAAGCACCTTGAGACTGTCGAGAGGGGTCAAAAGGAGCAGAACCGAGTCTTCTACATGGCTCTTCCCCCAAGCGTCTTCACTACCGTGTCCGATCAACTGAAGAGAAACTGCTACCCTAAGAATGGCATTGCCCGTATCATTGTGAGTTGTTCCTGCATCTTCACCTCTGCAGAAAATATACTCATGCACCTATTTTATGTAATATAGGTCGAGAAGCCATTCGGCAAGGATCTTCAGAGCTCTCGTGATCTCCAGAAGGCGCTCGACCCCAACTGGAAGGAAGAGGAGATCTTCCGTATTGACCATTACTTGGGTAAGGAAATGGTCAAGAACATTCTCATCATGCGCTTCGGCAACGAATTCTTCAATGCCACTTGGAACCGCCATCACATTGATAACGTGCAGGTACGCATAAAATGTCTTCTGAGACGGGCCCCAGTCAGTCACTAAATGCTTTACTTCATCCAGATCACATTTAAGGAACCCTTCGGTACTGAGGGCCGTGGAGGCTATTTCGATGAGTTCGGTATCATTCGTGATGTTATGCAAAACCGTATGTCGACAGTCTTATGTTTACGCATGACGGCAAGAATCCTAATCTTTTTTGTATAGATCTGTTACAGGTGTTGACATTGCTCGCCATGGAGCGTCCTATTTCATTTTCCGCCGAGGATATCCGCGATGAGAAGGTAAGAACTTCGGTCATTCCAGCCACCCCACCCTTCGATGCTGATGCGCTATTAGGTACGTGTGCTGCGCGCCATGGACGCCATTGAGCCCAAGAACGTCATCATTGGTCAGTACGGAAAGTCTTTAGATGGAAGCAAACCCGCATACAAGGAGGACGACACCGTCCCTCAAGACTCTCGCTGCCCCACCTTCTGTGCGTTGGTTGCATACATCAAGAATGAGCGGTGGGACGGCGTTCCCTTCATCATGAAGGCCGGTAAAGGTACGTTTATCGTATACACTCTCTGTCTATGTGTGTTTCGTTTGCTCACTATATGTAGCCCTGAATGAGCAGAAGACCGAGATTCGTATTCAGTTCCGCGACGTGACTTCAGGCATCTTCAAGGATATCCCCCGCAACGAGCTTGTCATCCGTGTCCAGCCCAACGAGTCGGTATACATTAAGATGAACTCGAAGCTCCCCGGTTTGTCTATGCAGACTGTTGTGACTGAGCTTGATCTCACCTACCGCCGTCGCTTCTCCGATCTCAAGATCCCTGAGGCTTATGAGTCCCTGATCCTAGATGCATTGAAGGGCGACCACTCGAACTTCGTCCGTGATGACGAGCTTGACGCCAGCTGGAGGATCTTCACCCCTCTTCTCCACTACCTTGATGACAACAAGGAGATCATCCCTATGGAATACCCCTATGGTAAGTCGCGGACCTGCGTTACGTGTGATCGAGGATTTGTGTGACTAACGATGTACCAGGCTCCCGTGGACCCGCTGTTCTCGACGACTTCACTGCCTCGTTCGGTTACAAGTTCAGCGATGCTGCTGGCTACCAGTGGCCTTTGACTTCCACCCCTAACCGGTTGTAGATTGGGAAGGGATGTGAGGCTAATAAAAGAGCGAGAAAAACAAAACAAAATGGGAAAAGGTTCTAATGCAGCATGACTGACTTTCTGTTCAATTTTTATGGTCTGTTTGAGGATTCTGGGTTGATATGAGTAAGGCGGCTTTTTTTCAAACGGGGAACGGGCAATAACGGAGTACATCCCTTTTTACCCCACCCAACTCTAGAAACGAATGAAGTGAATATTACGAATATCACGAAAGAAGCAAGATGTCCCGCTATTGTTGTAGAGTTGAGATAGGACGATGTAGGATGCGGGGGTAGGAAGTAGGCAGGGAGGGTGACCGTAATATCGGTCGGGCGGCTTTACTTCTCCGTAATAGTAGTCTATTAAATACCCCTGGTGTTTCTGGCTGGGCTCATAAAATTATTGGTACATCCACGTCGCCCTGTGAACGAAACAGTCAATGATTTTCATGAGGGTTCGTGATCCGCTATTTATAAACCAGGCCTGGAGGTCCCTTGTGGGTCAGGTAAGATTAAAGAAAGAGGGATGCCACCGATAAGATTGATCGAATTTGTGCCCTGACGTTCCCGGGGGCCCGCATGCGTCGGTTTTGTGTGGCCCGCCCGCGGGCTCTTTCTTCCCTTTCCTTTTCCCTTCCTTCCTTTCTTTCTCCGTTGGTGCCTCAATTGCTTTGGAAATCACTCGTTAGACTGTCTTCGATCCCCCCTCGCCTCAAACAACCCCGTAATAAAGAATACCACCGTGTGCCGCGCTTAAGGCCCCAAGTCTTCGAAGCCACAACAACACTGTTCGGCTTTCGGATCTGCGCTGCACCCCAAAGCTATTTTTATCACAGGCAGACACTGCGACGAGCGCATCCTTCCCCCGAAGACCCTATTCCGACCTTTTTGCTTGTCAATCTGCGGAAATACTCGAACCTTGCAATTCCCGTTCAAGCTACCACCCTGCCCTAGGAAATCGAAAACTTCTCGACTGCTATCGAACGTACGATTGCCTGATCCTAGGTACGAGACTAGGTGGACCTAGTCCAATTTATGGGAAGCTGAGATTCACAAACAGCGTCAAATGCATGCAAGAATTCAACGATTAGATTAAGGATGGCACAAGCTGCAAGGTGGGTGGGTTCGCCCTCCATCAAGGGACGAACAGAGTCGATGCGCATGGCATTGTTGACTTTCAGCCTGTTAGGGTTACAGTACGTTGACCCCTGTTGCTGTGATGCACGCTACCTGCGATGATTCCAGTTAAACTAAGTCAAACTAACCTTCTTCTACCAAACAGGTTTACGTGGGGCATTGAAATGACCTGTATGACCTTCCCCTCTGCCGCGCCCGTCCAGTCGTCCTCTAATCAATAACGCGCGATATAGACTGCACTCCGTACCTTCTCCAGCTCGGCCTTACCAAATCCCGAACATCGCTCGTCTGGATCGCTGGCCCTCTGTCTGGGTTGATTATCCAGCCCCTCATCGGCGTTATTGCTGATCGGTCACGGTCAAAATGGGGAAGACGAAGACCATTCATGATTGTGGGCTCGTTGATTGTCGCGATGTGCTTGCTGGTGCTGGGATGGACGGGAGAAATTGTCAACCTTTTCGTCAAGGACGCAGAGAAGGTAAACCAAACAGGCACATTAAGACTTGGTCAGTGCTCACGTGCTGATGTTTTATTAGGCTAGCAAAGCCACCATTGCACTGGCAGTCCTTAGCATCTATGCCGTGGACTTTGCCATCAATATCGGTGAGTGTGGGGATCCGCTGTGTACACCCTGGCTTGATCTAACAACGTCCAGTCCAAGCGTGCTGTCGGAGTTTGATTGTCGATACGTTACCCATTCCATCACAGCAGGCTGGGTCGGCATGGGGTACGTCTTCTTTCAATGCTAGATATCAAATACAGCTCTAATATCATGAAGCGACTAGAATGTCGGCAATTGGCCAGCTCATTAGTTATGCCATTGGCTCCATCGATACAGTGAGCATATTTGGTACCACAATTGGTGATACTCAATTTAAGCAAATGACAGTCATTGCTGCGCTATCTTTGATTATTGCCGTTCTGGTTACGTCTTACGCTGTGAAAGAGAGGGTCTTGATTACTGCGAGGTGGGTAACGACAAAAACGATATCTCGAATTGCTGTTTATTGACTTTTGGTGGTCAGAGATTCTGAAGGGAAGGTTGGGACATTCCAGGCCTTAACCCAATTATTCAAGACTACCATGGACTTACCTCCTCGTATTCAAGCCATCTGCTGGGCTCAATTCTGGGCATGGATCGGTAAAACAAACACACAAACGTTTGTATTTTACAATCTTGGCTAACTCACAGTAGGCTGGTTTCCA
This sequence comes from Aspergillus hancockii, assembly GCA_001696595.2. NCBI lineage: Eukaryota > Fungi > Ascomycota > Eurotiomycetes > Eurotiales > Aspergillaceae > Aspergillus > Aspergillus hancockii. Next base: position 15,073 of record MBFL02000047.1, on the reverse strand, counting down.
TTTCTTTTCTATAGCACCACTTGGGTCGGTGAGACGTACTTTCGGTATGAGGTGCCAAAGGATGCGACGCAACCGACCGACATGCTTGGTGAGGTTGGTCGTGTTGGCAGCTTGTCGCTGGTCGTCTTCTCTTCCATTACATTCATCAGCTCCGTTCTGCTCCCATTCTGCGTCCAACCACCGGACAACAGGCGACCTAGATTCACACCTCGGCCGCCTCCCGGAGTTGCCGCGTTGCTCAAAAAGATCACCATGATTCGGCCGGATTTGCAAACGACGTGGTTGATCTCGCATTTAATGTTCGCGGCCACTATGATCTTCGCGCCATTGGCCCGATCCAGGGCCGTTGCAACCTTTCTAGTGGCCATCTGCGGGATCCCATGGGCCGTCAGCAGCTGGGCCCCCTTCGCTTTCATGGGCGTTGAGATAAACAGGTTAGCCCTCGGCCCAACTCAGGCATCACGTCTATCCGGCGTCACTATGATCACGTCGTCCAGCATTCGATCCGGGGCCTATGGCGATATGAACGGGGACACGGAAATGGATGTGTTACGTCTCAACCACGACGACACAGACAACGAGAGTGATGTGGATGACGGCATCTCCGACCTGCCATCCACAGGTGAACTTGCCGGCATCTACCTAGGCGTGCTGAACGTGTATACAACCCTTCCGCAGTTCGTTGGCACGTTTATTAGCTGGATAGTGTTCAGCGTTATCGAACCAGGGAGTACAAAGCGAGATAACTCGGAGTCGCGGTGGATGAACCTCGACAAAGGCTCGCCGAACGCCATCTCAATTTGTCTATTTATCGGCGCAATCAGTGCGCTTGTGGCCATCGAAGCGACGCGACGATTACGTTATGTTCTATAGTGGTCGTGACTGTTCTCTTCGACAGGACATCCTTTTTCTCTTTCATTTCGTGATGAAAGCGGTCTTACCCATATCCTTTACTATACTACCCGATACCCAGATTTATTCAGCGATGTTATTTGCGAGTATATAGGTGATGCTGGGATGAGTGCTTGTCTTGGTTGATTTCACATATATGGGATTTGCCCGCCACATACATACTGGCTTCTGACGGTATATATTAGTTAATGATAATTTTAATGTATTATACGATGTCTTATATATATAAATATATAAATATTAGATTCTACCTCATTCATAGAGTTATAACCTTGATGGGGTACATGGCGATATATTTCTCTTTGAACACACTATATATGTCGGCATATATATAGACGAACAAAAATCAAATCTACCCACGTCATCTAACGACTATTTAAGCCTAACGAAATCAAAGAAAAAATGCAACTTCTCATGCTACTATAATATTGGACAGACGTTATTACCACCCCGAAACAGCCAGCTCGATACTTTCTCGATCCAGCTACTGTTACGAGATAAGATTTGACGACGAAAAATGTATCTTGATTTTCAAATGACTAAGTTGGTCGATAGCGAGAATTGGTTTAAGGTATATGGTATTTGAAAAAGTCACAACAAAAATAATTCAAAAGCTGCCAATAAAACATGAAGGGGAATAGAACGATAGGCTCAAAATAGTCAAGAAGGGGAATCGCCGCGGTGTGTTTATCCATCTGTCGATGAACCAATATACCAGGAATGTTATTACAACTGAATCATCTAGACATAGCATATGTCTGTTATCCTTCACTATAAGAGAATACTCTTGTCACGGGGATAGAGATCTTATGAAAGCCAACCACAACATGGGGATTTTTCAACAAGAGAAAAAGGCCTGGAGCAATGGAGTACTGGAGAAACGTCAAGGCGTATAAGGATTAAACAAGAGCTTGACAAGGTATATTAAACAGTTGATGAAGATAACAGACGGAAAAGGGAATGACGGGTAGCGAATGGTAGGTGTATAATCAATAGCCGGTTAAGCCATTTTGCCGGTTAGTTCGGCTACTCTGGCCTTGATACGTGCGGCACGAGCGTCGAAGCCTAGAGAATACACGTTAGTACCATGATAGGCGTACGTGTGTGATGTGCGTTACTTACTCTCCTCTTCGCTGGTATTCCCACTGTCGTCCGCTTCGTTCGCCCGGACCTGATCGAATTGAGCAGCCCTCTCGGCGGCGTTCTTGCGAATCTGTGCCCACCGGTCATGGGAAGGATTGGCTTGGTTTGGAACAGCAGCCTCATTCTTGGGTTCGGTAGGTATGTCATCAGCATTATTCTTCCCCGGGAACGCGTCGGACACAGGTGAATCCTCAGGGACGAATGCCGGTTGCTCTACCAAAGGACCCTGGTCAAATCTTGAAAACTCGCGGTCTGCTGCGGCACGTTCGTTGGTATCCACACGCGAGAGAGCATCATATTCAGCAGCACGCTGCACCATAGGGTGTATACTGTTCGGGCTAGAGACGTGGGAAGGTCCCTGTTGTTGCACTCTTGCATCGGTCTGTTCAGGCTCTGGTTTATCAATGGTAGCTTTGGGAGCCGCGGGCGTTTCAACTCTAGGTTTAGATGTCTCTGCAGCTGGCGTTCCCGGAACAGGCTTCTTCTTCAAGGTTGAGGGACCGTTAGGTGATGGTCGGATGATCTGTTCCTGTGATGCCTTTGCCTTATCCTCTAGGGCAGCGCGTGCAGCAGCAACAGCCGATCCACCAGTAGCAATCGGTTTCATTGGCGGCTTTGACTCAGGCCCAGGCTTCCGTTTGGCAGTCCCAAACATACTCTTGATCCCTGGAGTAGCAGGCTTCTTCTTCAGTTTCTTGGACGATTCTTCTGCTGACTCGATAGACTTCTTGGGAAGCGATTCAGTCGTTGAGGGCGCCTCAGGAGCACCGGTGCTATCTTTCCGGTCCTTCGGAGGGGTTTCAGGCGCTGGAGAGTCAGGAACGTCGTCCTTTGGCAGAGGCGGGGGAGCCTGTCGGGTGCTGGTACTGAGCGCAGGCGACAAAGGTGGACTGAGATCGTCTCTTGAGGCACCCTTCAGTTCTTCCACTGGCGCACCAGTTCCCGCGAGACTATTGCCCATATAAGCAGTTTTATATGCATTCTTGTCGTAGTTACTAGCCCATTTCAAAGCCTGCGATGCCTCGTTCATGATGGACGGTTGCAGTGTCATGACAGAATTAGTCTTCGAGTATGTAGTATCCCGGACATTCCTTCTGGAACCACTGGTAGCTTCCCTTTCTTCCCGATGCTTTCTCTGAAGGGCAGCTGCAGCAGCCTGGATACGGGCGTGCTGGTCAGGGCCAATGCTGGTTTTACTCTGGGGCGCTTGGTTGTCAGGCCGCTTGTAGGACTCCTCTACCGCGCTCACCTTCTTGCCCGAGGATTTACGGCGCCCGAGTCGCTTGCGCGTTGAGAATCCGAAAAGTCTCTTCTTCTCAACGAGATAGGCACCTGGTTCGGGTTCCGGCGCTGCGCCCTTGACCTGCTCCTCCAAAACAAGCCACTTCGTATTCTTGATGACAGTCTCGAGTAACGCACATCGCCCAAATACCGCCTTTCGGGACGCTGGTTCTTCGCCGGCTAAACTGCTAATCCACACCCACCAGAAGGAGTCGTCCAGATCAAGAGTGGTGATACTAGCTAATTCACCTGGATCTATGGACGGCTCTGAATCCAAAGTGCGTTTATGAGACTGTGAACTTTGGCCTCGGATGTTACTGATTGGGGGCAAAACCTTATCGGGAGGGAGTAGTACTGGCGCCACTGGACCCTTGAATACGTTCTCATCGCTAAAGCCGGACGACATGAAGTCTGCCCATGACGGAGTTGTGGGGCGAGCGAGATCACCTACACCCGAATGAGGAGCAGACCTTAGACCGCCACCGAACTCCTTCGATGCCATGCTGGATGTTCTTTCATCGAGATCAGAGCCTAATGTAGCCCCAAATCCGATATCTTCGAATCTAGACCATGACGCTTCCCGGCTCGTAGAACTTGGGTCCGCCTCAATAACCTGATTTGTGGACGCAATGCATTTCAATACACGGAGACACTCATCCGTGAGTGCTCGAAGTGGGTCCTCGAAGCTGGCAAATTCCTGCAGATGTCTATCGCTGTCTCGATATTCGAAGTTCTTCGCCCGGCGCAAAAGAGCAAAGGGAGTGGGGGAGACTGTGTCGACAATCATTACAACTTTGGTGGTCGAGACTTGAAGAAGTGCAGGTGTCTCTGGAGGGTACTCTGTGGCTTGGAGCAATGTTTGCAGAGCGATGGGTAGAGTGGATATACTGTTCATCCCGCGCGGCGATTCGGGCGACAACGAGCGCAGGTAAGCGAAGAACAAGTGGCTTGTTGCATCGGCGGCGCTAGAAGGGGTCAGCTAGCTATCAGTGCTTGCTCGTTCTATGTGCTACACACCTTGCCCAGCTCTTGTAGGCAGCTTCGAACCCATTGCCTGTGTCTATATGCTCGAAGGCCCACCATCCAGCATATCGTGAGAGCTTTCGACCTCCAAGGCCGTTGGACTTTCCGTTCGCCGCGATTGCGGTTAAAAGATCAAAGAAATCGAAGACGATCTTAGACCGGGCATCTGAGTCGACGCTTATCGGGATGAACGTGGAGAATGCGTCGCGGGCCAGCTGAGAATCTGTAGTTCGATCAGTATGCAGGAACACTATGCTTTCGATAGGAGACGTCTCGTGACGGACCCTGTTCGCCGACCTTGAACAGCTCGTAGGCATCCCATGTGACAACTCCTCCGGGGAGCCTGCTCCAGCACCATTTCAATACACTGCAAAGGACCTGGATATCCGTGTAAGCGGAGATAAACATGCAAATAATTGATTTCCGTAGCATAAAGTGTTTTGGTGTTGCCTTACAATCGGGTCGGTCAGGCGTAGCTCTTGTGCCAAAGCATCTGGGCTGGGAGGTGAACCTTTCTCCACAACTTGATTGAAGTAACTGCGGATAAATGTACGCGCAGCGCTAGCATCAGACAATGGTCGGAAAGGTAGTAGTAGGAAAGGCGTATCGAGACCTGATCAGGAGCAACATGGAAATGATCAGCAATTTGAAGATTGCGCATATCGAAAATCACCGACGGAGCGGACATTAACGTTAAAATGATCAACTGCACACCTACCTCGTGCTTTTAGCTCCTGAGTACACCCTCGCAAGAGACTCTGGACTTCCCCCGGAGCCACTTCCGTTCGCTGCCACGCGTCGGTCCATGTGGGCTTCGGAGGGCCATTGTCCTCTACCACAGGAGCTTTTGCCTTTTTCGGAGCATGGGAGTCCTTCATTCGAAAAACGCGGGCGAGAAACGGCATTTTCACCTTGCGCTTTTTCGACCCCTTTAGTTGCTAGCAATGGTTGGTAGAGGTTTGGGGGTGAGGAGGTGGGGGGGGGTTATGAGTCGTTTTTCTAAGGCGCGGTCAAGAAAATTGCGCCTTAATTAGGACTCGACGCGAGATGAATCGGTCAAGGAGCCTAAAGAGAAGGACTCTAGGATTCCACTATTAACCGTGCGAGGACACAAGTGTAGATTAGGAGGTAACAAGCGGTATAAATAACAAGCAAAAGGGTAAATAAAAAGCGACGTGTAAAACCACAAAAAGGGAAAGACTTGGTTAGTATGCTTTAATAAATTGGAGTCTAAGAAAGACAAAAAGAGAAGAGAAAAAAGGTAGACGATGCAAAGAGAGAGTGAAAATAAAATTAAAAATTAATAGATGAGTTTAGGACATCCAGGTGGTCAGAGAATCAATCGCCTGCAGCCCAGACAGGGCAGCACGTCTAGCGTGCAGTAATACTACTGGCAATGGTGGATGTAAGGCCACAATCGACCTGCAGAGAATTTAGGAAGAGAATAACGAGAGTCGTCCCCACGTTTTAGGTCGGGAGGTGGAGTAGGGAATCAGGAGTAAGAACAGAGGTTGAATATTTCCTCCAGACGAGAAGATCAAGAGAAGATAAGGACATAGGAGAGAAGAGTAGTAACATGGAGGAGAAGAAGAAGAAGTACAAGAAGAAATCGTCGGGAGAAAGGACCGAAAGAAGTTGAGAAAAGAAAGAGACTTGAGGTGATTGGAGAAGATGATGATGAGGATCTACCGTGTTGCTCGTTTCAGGGGTGAAATAATAATACACTACCAAAACACACCATCATCCATGGTTCATTGGGACCCAAACCAAGGACGATGCTCTCCATTGACGTTGATTGATTGGCTTGGAATCAAAGAACTAAACTAAAGGCAAAAAGGAAAAAGAAAAAGAAACAGACTTGCCAATTTTATTATAATATACGCCAATAACCTTAATATTCAGTGGTCTTTCACTTCAGGAGTTCACCTGGAACGGGTTTATACTACTACTGTATGATGCTGATCGGAGGGTCAGAATGACATACTTAAAATTAAGGTGCTAGTCTTGGTCAAGAAAATGTTTAGGCAGGTGTGAGTGGTATGATACCATTTATTAGATACATACCTACCTAACCCAGACTAAACTAGTAAGTAGGAGTTAGTAAAGAATAAATACCTAAGGTACCCAACAGGAAGGTGGTGGCACCGATCAAGATGCGCCAGTAGGATATATACCATACAATCAATCAGTGATGGACACTGCATATGTACGTTTAGAAAGTACGCATGACTAGACTCGGTCGGTAGTAATAAGTACTACTACGGAGTACAGCACATAAATATGGCGATTTCCTTGCTTATCAGCATTGCCGACATACATCCGACGTGTCTCGTGTCAGTGGTCCCTCAAAATATCCAATAAATGGTTTTACTCTGCCGCGACATATGAACATCCGAGACGACAGATCAAATTCACAAGTTGATCACCGTGACTGGTCAGGGAGAATGACCCAATCAAAGGGAGTTGGGGCCAAGAAAATCTGCCAGTCCCAAATCCATCGTCCCGATAAAGCAGTTGGCCCATTATCGCTTAGCCCGACCAGGTAACGGGCATACTTGGAGCCTGGAATCGAAAGTCTGGGCCCCGTGATGGGTTGGAACTAAAGTTGTTAAGTCACCCATGGCGGCCTCAGGCACCCAACCTTAACGTTTATCAAACTAACCAACCTTGGACAGGCGGTAAAGACGGTTTTTGTATTTGAGGGGCCCCTTTCCATGAGAAACCGAAATGGGCCTCATCAGTGGCGGAGAACCATCAAAAGATGCTGTACAGTAGCATCGTCAAACTGAAAATCAATGTTCATTAGATTTTTGCCATTGGTGCGCTTCCAGATAAATTGCTAAGATGAAATTGACATGGTCTGTACTTCTGTAGGGCGGACAACTCGCCAAGATCTATAGAGCATCAGTACGCATTTTCAGACAATGGGTACAGAGAGTGAGTCAGGGTCTCATATAGACCAGGAGATATTGATAAGAAGTTAATAGTTTGGAGGGGTTCTTGATAAGTATTAGTACTTAAAATATTCAACTAAGCTTAGCTAGCCATGAAAGGGAAGCACGGATCTATAAATAGCCCGGCGGCTAGACACTCGCCAACGGCGGTTGTCCATAGCCGCCGACAGGTCCAGTGATTTAGAAGTTTCCCACACTCGGTGTCTATCTTTAGAATCTTCTGCATCACCCGCGTGTCGCCGCTCCAACCATCCAGCCTTCTCATCCATCCATCCATCTTTCCTGTTCCATCCCAGAATTGACTTTTGCTCATCGTATCTGTTCGTTTCGTCTCTCTTTTTATTAATTCTGGTGATCGGCTGTTCCTCTGTCACTGTTGGTCCTTGCCTGCATAGGGGGTCCCTTGTTCTTCATCCCCGACCGGCAAGACGCCGTCGCCCTTTCTTACGCGCCCCGTTGGTTTGGTTCATCCCTCCAAATAGCGCTGTGCCAATCTCACCCCTCTTGTCTGTCTGTACCCTCGCATTCTTTCTCATCGTCCTCTTTACCCCCACCTCTATGGGAGAGATTAGAATATTTTATTTACGGCCTTCGGTTTTTCTTTTATTTTAATTTGTTAAATTTTTCCCATCCTTCTCAAATCCAGAAAAAAATAAAGGGGTGAATTAGGAAAGGAGTCTACCAAACACATTCGTTTATTCCATCGCACTCTGGAATTTCTTTTCTTTTTTCTTTTCTTTTCTTTTTTTTTTTTAGTCGGCGGCGCTTCGCTGGGTTTCAACTCGCGCCACTAATTGATACAAAGGCGAGCAACTCCACGTTTGGTCGCTATCGATCCTGCTTTCGGTGTTTCATCTAGACTCTTACCCTTGTGTGATACGCTCACACTGTATCCCTCATGGGTCGGAGAAAGATCGAGATCAAGGCGATCAAGGATGATCGCAACCGTTCAGTGTAGGTCCTGTCTCAAGTTGTGTAGCTGGGCATTATAAGAATAGCTAACCTCGTGGCTTTCTCTTTAGTACTTTTCTGAAACGGAAGGGTGGTCTCTTCAAGAAGGCTCATGAGCTGGCGGTTTTGTGTTCAGTCGATGTGGCTGTCATCATCTTCGGTCACAACAAGAAACTATACGAATTCTCATCATGTGATATGCGCGAGACTCTAGGTCGTTATCAATATGTTTGTTCCCTCTACCCGACTCTATTGTGCCGAGTCAAGCTGGTTAACATGTCATGCACTTGTGTTTAGTTTGGGCCTCCACACGAGCATAAAGGCCCCGACGATTTCAACGGCCGGCGCGACGATGATGATGACGACGAAGATGTCTCACCTGCTCCTGAGGACATGCACCCGACGCCCCCGCAAAATAACCCCCCGATGATTCCTACTCATCTCCCCAGTCATCCCGGTTTCCAACACGTTAACCATGCACCTTCCGCATCTCCTCCAATCCCAAATGGAATGCAATTTGATCCCCGTCATGGCACCCCTCAACCCCAAGGTGTTTCGAGGCCATCGTCAAGAAATCACATTCGCAGAGTCAGCTCCAATATCGGAACACAGCAACATCATGCCACACCTCCACCGCCGCCACCTCAAAATGGATATGCCTATATGCCGAACCCTTCTGTATATAACCCGAACGCCCACCACGCTCTAGGCCAGCAATCTCGACCGGGTCAGTTCGCACACTTTGGTCCCCCGCCAGGTGTGCATCATGCAGGACCGCCTCATCAACACCAGCCTATGCCGCCGCAATCCATGCCACCCCACACTATGCCTCCGCAAGCAATTCCACCGCATATCCATCAGCATCCCCAACATCCGCATATTCTAGCACAGCAAACACCTCCAATGGGACTATCACAACCACCTCATCCGCAAATGCCACAGGTCGCTCAAGCGTTCATGTCGGAGCAGGGAAGAAGTTCAATGCCGCCAGCATTTCCATCGGAGCAGCAACAGCAGCAACAGCAGCAACAGCAACAGCAACAGCAGCCTCAGCGGACAGTATCGCTTCCCGAAGCTCCCCCGACAGATCAGATGCCTGGCCCGCTGAAAACCGAAAATAGTCAATCGCCGCCACAGCAAAGGTCAATATCATCAAAATCGCGCAGTATATTTACGCCAATTGATGATCGTGGTTCGGTATTGGCTCGTCACTTTGGAGTAGGCCCACCTACGTCACCGCGCAATGAGAGTGTGCAAGCGAAGCTCGAACATCTGCATGATGAGTTTAAGGATCGCAAAGGACCTGGTCAACCAGTGGCGCCACCGCCACCACGAGCTGCGACTGAAGCTCCTCGTCCACAATCGGTGACCGATATCAAGCCGCCTGCCCGGACAAATAGCAGCCAGTTGCCCCCGAAACGACCACAGCTTAAGGTGCAAATACCCAGCGAGAATTCAGATCGAGGCAGTGCCACAGCGGATTCATCTTCTCGTGACTCAGCGGGTAACAAGACGCTTACGCCTGCGAAAGCCAATGCCGATGGTACTCATTCCGGTGTAGTATTACCTCCGCCTTCACCATCCGCCGGCGCCATTCTCAGCGCAGGTGCCCAGGGACCGCCAAATCCATTTGCTAGGCCGCCTCCCCCAGCCACAGCTGCTCAGAACACAAATGCGTATAGTAGTAACAACAATATAGAGACACCTATATCTGCTCTTCCTAGTCGCTTTGTCTCGGATGCACTTCTCCCTTCTCCATCTAGCTTCTTCCCTGAATGGGGCTTTGGCCGGTCCGGTCCGGACAGCAATATGCTTCCTAGTCCTCTGACCTTTCCCACACCCGCCGTTCAATCGGGCCCCAGCTTTGCGCGAGACGACGAGCAAGACAAAAAGCGAAAGAGCCCAGATAGTGGCCCGAGTGGTGAAGGAGCCCCGAAAAAGGCAAAGACATAACCTTTCTTGTTGACTAGATTGATGATTGCTGTCTTGTTCTTTCTTTCATTGTCTCAACTATGGCATTTCTCGTGGCGTTAGGAAGGTATGGTTACCTAATTTGGTGAGCGAGCTGGATATGTCTCTTCTGTTCCTTGGATATCATTTCCCCCTTTCAAGTCCTCTCTACCTTTCGCCATGGCTTCCGTCTCCTTTTCAATCTTATACCCTTTCCTTTTGCCGTTGAAACTTATTGCAGAACTTGCCTCAAGCGCCTGTCGCCGAAAAGCTCTTTGCGCATGAGATTCCCAGTCTATCTCGTCTTTTCTTCTTTCATTGTGACCTAGTCAGAACAATCTTTGGATTTCTTTCAGTAATAGCTCGGGGATGGTGTTTTGCCTTGTTTCTTCTACTTTTCCTTCTTTTTGTTTTTTTATTCAGTAATGTATATAAGGTTGTTCGAATAGGTATAAAATATGGTTGGATGAAATAATCTATTCAAGCATGATCATCGGTCATCAACTACCCAAAACGGCATCTGATCACCAAGCCAAAAATAGAGTTTAGATAAAGTTTCGATCTGATATCATTGTAACCGGCATAAAGTATGTGTATCATTTGGAACCGAGCCTTGTCGGGCAATACATGGAAGCTTAGCTAACTCCCTGCGGCATTTAAGTGTATTAGAGTAGAGATGTACTAGTGGGTAGGTAAGACGCGTCGCTTCTGTTTATGCATGTTAATAAGGTTCTCGGGGATGTCGTTTCCACTGAGGATCGCTTTCGCTTCTGTACGTGACTTATATTTGCTTTGGAGCTTACTTGGGATAGGTGAGTTACTGTTCATATGATTGATGCTGGTAGATTATAGTATAAGGATTAACATTTATGCTGAATCTGCGTATATACACGCATGCATGTATGTACTTCAATAGCCCATGACAAGAAACGCCAGATTGATCCCAAAGCAGGTAGATATTAGGTATGTGTAAACAGGAAACAGCAGCTTTTCTGGATTTTCGTGGCTCCATGCACATAATACCCACCAGGAGTATCAGTTGAATGATCATTAGGTGTGTAAGGTTATTTAGTCATTTGGAGGGGCTATGGTGATGCAAAAGAGTCTATTATGGGTGGTAGAGTGAATGTAGCGTGTATGTTTGCAAGGTGGAAAAAAGTATAAGGAAGGTAAGAAGGGATGAGAAGAGTATCATACGGTCTCCTTAGACTCGGGTTGAGTCTCACCTCTCTGAGCGGCCAGAATTTCCTGTCTTGCGCGCTCTTGCTCGGCCAAACCGGTCTTCGTGAACGTGTGCGCCTTGCTCAGTACGACTGGGCGAATGAGTAGACTAACCAGACACCCGAAGCCGACTATTGCTGTGTAGAAAATCCACATCCGGCTCAAGGTGAAAGTGTACGCTTGCAGAATGACGGTCTTCTGGGCGTTGGGTAGCGCTTTGATGAGATCGCCCTGTGAGCCGGAGAAGGATGAGGAGAGCCTGGTGGCCGCTTCGGATCCAACGGAGGCTGCGATTTTGGGCATTTGCTGTTTGAGAACGTTCTGGTACACAACGGTGCCGAGGACGATGGACATGGCAGCAGAGGTTTGACGAAGGAAGCCGAATGTGGAGGTTCCGGCGGCAACGTCGGCACGGTGGATATTCGCTTGGAGGGCAACAAGGGGTGCTTGGAAGACGGGTCCGGAGCCAAAGCCGGCGATCAGTTGGTAGATGATGATGCGAGGCCATGAGGCGTAGTATTTTAGATCGATGAGAAGCCCGTAGCCGAGGGTCATGAAGAATAAACCGCCCACAATTAGCTCGCGGTAGCGGCCGGTCTTTTTGATGATGAACCCGGTGCATGCTGAGGTAAAGGACAGACTGAGAACATTCGGGAGGACGTAAACACCGCTCATAATGGGATTTGCGAGGAGCACAGTCTGGAAATACAGTGGGAGATAGTAGGAGCCGGCGATGAACACGAAACTGTGACAGAAGCAGACGAAAAGTACCAGAATATTATGCCAGTTTTGGAATAGACGAATTGGTATAACGGGGTACTTTGCGACTTTCCATTCAACCATCATGGCGATAGCCCACGTCACTACTCCAAAAACGATGAGACAAATGACCGTGGCCGAGTCCCAGGGGTAGGTTATGCCACCGTACTCCAGGCCAAACAGAAACATGAGCGTTCCCCCCATGATCAGAAGGATACCTGTCCAATCGATGGATTTTAGGCCAGCTATAAGTGGTGTTTTCTCAGCCTCGATCTTAAGGAAGAGCGTGAGGATCACAAAAGAGACACCTCCAATGGGTACTAGACGAACAAGTTAGCATCATAAACCTGCTGGACAACGGTAGGGTCGCTTACGATTGATGTAGAAGCACCAACGCCAAGTGACGTTGGTAGTGAAGGCACCCCCGATAATCGGGCCCAGGGCGCCTGCAATTGCCCATGTTGACCCAAAAAGACCATAGTACATCGGCCGTTCCCTAAAGCAGAAATTATTCAATGACCCTCTACCAGAAGAGGACAAATTGTTGAGGGAAGACTTACCGGACACTGAATAGGTCGGAGACACTGATGTTTACCAACACGATGATGCCACCACCTCCAACGCCTTGAATAGCTCTGCCCACTAGAATCATGGGCAAGTTGATAGCTAGAGCGCAGATCAGGCTGCCTACGAGGAAAATGAAGTTGGCAAGCAACAAGATTCGTTTTCTGCCCCAGATATCACTGATCTTGCCCCAAAGGGGAACGGCGGCAGCATTGGCGAGCATATACGACGAAGCCATCCATGAATATCCACTTTCTGAGGCATGGAAATGTGACGCCATGTTTGGTAAAGCCGTTGAAATGATAGTCTGCACCAGTTAGACATTATCAAGCTATGACGACACAAAATCATGTTACATACCATATCCAAAGCCGCTAAGAACAAAACTAACTGCGCATTTAACATAGTTAGCGTCTATGTTACTAGAAATATAAGTCAGGGTTGGCAGATGGAGTCCGACTTACGCAAAGTGCCGTCATGACAACAATGATCTTCTTCTTCCCTAGTTTCTGGGCCTGTGAAGGTACCCGACCCAGCGATGCGCCGGTTGCGACTTTTTCCACCGCTCCATCACCGTTGGATTCACCTGTATGCTGTTCCTCTGGGGATTGGTGAGGGTGATTTGAAGTGTCCGAGTTCGAGTCTAACTCTCCCGACGCTATTTTATCTCCCGTCACGACCTGATCATTGCTGGGTTCGTAAGTATTGAGCTGATTCTGCCCGTCATTGGGGTTATAATGCGCCGTCATTCTTGGGTAAACAAGAATGTACGGCGGTCCAGATAAGGTTGAAATTTGGAGCAGAAGTGGCAAGCAAAAAGATTGGCGAGTAGAAAGGAATTAAGAATGGCTTCCTGGCGGGCAGAGCCGACGTAAGTAAAACTAAGTACAGGCCCAAATGACTCAAAAAGATCGGCATGAAGAACGAGGAGCGTGACGCCACAGAACAAAGTAGGAAAAATTATGGTCCTGTCGCTAAGTTCCAAATGGATTTTCAGTCGGACTTCGGCATCACTGAGCCAACCAGCGAATGGTCGAGACCCTGGAGGGGTCGAAATGTTCCTAGCAATTGAGATCTTAGTATAAGTTTAAGAACCATCGGATTTAAAGAATGAAATGCCGATTCCCCGAGGGTTCAATTCAAACAGAACAAAACAATTAAATTCGCAATGTTCCATTCTTTTCTTCTTCCTTTCCCCTTTTGGGAGTTCGGAGATTTTTATCTTATCTTTGAATTGATTTTCATTTTTACTTCTCCCCTTTCTTTCCTGCTGGGCCTTTGGGCAAGGAAAAATGTTTACGAATACGACGGGATGAAATTCCTTGGAGATTTGAATTCCCACTCAATTAAGGGGACTTTACTTCTTATTACCCAATCAATTGAAACTAGTTCCATTCAATATATCATGAGACACAGATCAAATATAATTATTGCATGCAACGGATGCTGCCTAAATGCAGGAATTTCACCAAGACACGAGGATGAGGTCATGCAGAATACAAATCACATTTCACTTTTTTTGTACGATCGTGGGTTCTGTGAATTTATAATGTTCCATAGACAGGGTATAATGTGCGTAGTAGTAGAACATAAAAGAAAAGACCAAAACAGGTATGCACCAAAACCTCCATCCACGTCTAGTCCTGTAGTTGCAGAATCTCTGCGCGGGAGATTAAATTAGTCACTGCAGGCACAAAAAGTAAAATCCAAGGTACAGACACTCCCTTACCGGTCAAAAATTCCTCGAAGCTCACGGTGATGTAACCGTCGCGGTCATCATCATACCGCTTGAATACGTCCGTCATACGCCGCAGGCTGATGCACGCCTGCACAAAAAGGTCGAAACTCATACCAGGCCCCTTGGCATGTCCATTCATTTGCCTCCCCTTGCTCTCATATGTGGTGAAGAGCACCGTTACAAATGGCTGACTCAGACGGTATCCGAACGCGAGAAGCGCGTTCTCAAACTCTTGCAGACTGATGCGTCCGCTACGGTCGACATCGAATTTGTCGAAAAGCTCCCGCCACGCGGCGAGGTAGCGCCATAGAGACACAAATTCGTCGAATGAGATAGTCCCACTGCTGTTTCGGTCAAACATGCGAATCATCATCTTTACCGTCTTCGGGTGAAACGAGGTGAAGTCGCCGTTCACGAGAGCGGAGCCCAGCTCCATCTCGGTCAGTGAGCCGCTGTGGGATGAGTTGGCGGCGCGAAAGAGGGGGAAGAGCTGTTGCGGATCGTCATCTGGAACGGCCAATGGAGGCTGGTTTGGGGATCGAGGTGGACGCGACTGGGGTGGGGGGCGGTTGCGTAT